>JAQOWM010000749.1:0-97355 GCA_029041755.1 Resseliella maxima | reverse complement strand
CAATCAAAATTAATACAGCAAATTATTTTTTTTTATAAGAACAAACTGTAATTATTCTTACAAAATAATTAAATTCGATTCAAAGCAGTCATATGCAAAAGCCAAAAGGAATAAAAACCAGAAGTCAAAGCAAACTGGAAAACATGTCATTGGCAACGCAGCTAAAATCAAAGCAAGATTCAGTTGCAAAGCAAATTAAGCGACTAATTGAATCATTGAATGATGAAAAGTCGAATTCATGGTCAAAACATGAACAAAGCAATGAACAAGAAAATAAAAACCATTTTAATGCAAAAACTAACCGTATCTTTTTTAATGAAATATGCAAGGAAGAAGATAATAGGCAAATACAAGAAGCATTAAGCAAATTTTCGGAAATCGAGGAAACAAATAAGATCGATAACCAAACTAAAGAAGGTAGTATTGTTGAAAATTATTTTCAAAAGACATATTACAGAAAAGCAAATGGGAGATACGTAGTATCAATACCATTAAAGACAAATCACAATGATTTAGGTGACTCAAGTGTGTTAGCTAAAAACGGCAATTTTTTCAATTAGAACGCAAGTTTCAGAAAAATGCCGAGCTAAAGCAAAAATATATCGCATGCATGCGCGAAAATATAAGCAATGGTTACATAAAGCAAGCAAAGCCACCCAAAAATGATGAATTATGTTATTACATTCCTCATCATGCTGTTTTAAAGAAATTCAGAGTTGTTCTAAATGCATCAGCTAAAACAACAACAGGCGAATCGTTAAATTCGATTCAAATGCTAGACAACAAACTACAATTTGATTCACAATTGCAATCAATACTCGACTCATTCTATATGGAATGGACCGATCCAATTTCGCATGCAAACCGAAACGCGTTTAAAAGTCGAACTTTGAGTGCATTGAATGCTGTAACATTGACAATAGTATGACAAATTCGCTTTAACCTCCATCTAGTGACACTCAAGTCTCCATATATAGAACAAAATGTATCGAGAAATATTGTATTGTGTTCAGAAAAATAAATACACTTAAATTCATTTAACATATCACAGGCGCCATCTGTTGAACCTTTAGTATTCGAAGCACAAAAAAATGTCATTGAATAGTCCGCTTGTTAAAAGTACAAGGAATGAACATGCCGTCAATCCAACCAATCAAGAAAGAAAAACTTGGGTATGCAATCGAATCGGCACAAGCATCGACATCAATGCAAAGTCGAATGCAAATGCCAAGTCCAAAGCAAACAAAGCTAACAGGAGCTCAGGACTATCCACCATGCAAGATATGCAAAATAGCATCACATCGGCCATACAAATGCCAAGCATTCCGTGAATACAACATAAAAGGCAGATGGGATTTTGTCCGTGAGAACAATCTATGCAAAAGATGTCTTCATCCAATGCATTATGGTGCATGCAAAGACGCAAATAACATGCAAAAATGTGGATTGTGCTTGGCCAGCGGTATGAGCTACCATCACAACAGCCTATTATGCCCAACTTATAACAACATCGACCCAGCAATCGTGGGCTGTGACACGGATGAAGAAAAAATGGAAGAATAAAGGAAAGCAGTAAGCATGCTGCCTATCCAATACAAAGTCTACTTCTTACAATAGTAGCATTTAAGCATAAGACATATGAAAGAAAAAGATGCAAAGCAAAGCAAATACACCCTAGTATTTGAACAAAATTAACAAACAAGCAAATATCACCGTACATGACACAAGCAAAGTCAATGCAATTCTACAACAAAGCAAAAGAAGAATGTTTTTCTTTCATTTGTGCAACCAAAAGCAAATGTCAACATGCAAAGACATAATCAATGAAACTCAGTATTAAATTTACATGAATACCTCACAATTTAAGCAAAAAAAAAAAAAAAATAAATAATAAATAATAATGAAAAAAAATATATAATAATATTAAATGAAATTAGAAAAGCAATGCAAATACCGATGCCAATGCAAAGGCACAGAAATAAAATACGATTCATTCAAAAAAAAAAAAAAAAAAATAACATTGATTAGCAATAAAGCAAATGTTATAAAATTGAAATAATACAAGCAAATTTGTCACAATAAATAAAGCAAAATGAAAGTAAAAAGTTTCCTTTCCTTTTCACAATGCACACGCATTACGCATCAAACGAAACACCACTAAAAAACATGACGATTCCAAGACTTGAATTACTTGCGGCGCTTACATTAAGCGAACAATTAGAAGCAATAATCAAAGCATGCGAGTTTGACAACGCAGAAGTGACACTTTGGTCAGACTCTATGATAGTATTAAGTTGGACCAAAATGATAAATGGTCCGAATTCGAAAAAGCATATGCAGAGCTCATGCAAGCGTTCAAAACTCTCGTGCATGTCTGAGCAAAGCAAAGTGAGAACAAGCAACGCTCACTTCGATTGAAAAATTGTACGCGTCTACACGTGTTTGAATTACGGTAAAAAGAAAACCAAAGAAACAATCGTTCTGAAAAAGCAAAATAAACAATTAAAGCAATTTTTTCATAAAAAGGAAAAAATATTTAATGAATTTAGCAAGTGCTATGCAAAGAAAAAACACTTAAAACAAGTTCATCACAAATCAAAGCAATTTTCTCTTACACAAGCACATAAATCGAGACTTTCGTGACAGTTCAAGCAATACTCTCACGGAAAAAACAAAATCAAAGCAAAATGAGCAACGACGAAAAGCAAGTGGCTCAAATCATTCCAGCCAAAATAAAAGATGCAATTACTTTGCGTAGTTTAAACGCAAAAAAGCTGATTTTAATATGCCAACGTCTCCTGGGAAAGACAGAAGAGGAATTTATAACAATGAATGTGTCGCAACTAAAGTATTTCAAGTACCAGATACGTTTGACAAACACCAAGCTCAAAATGAAGCATGAGCAAGTGGTGTTATTCGATGCAGAAAATGAAGGTGAATACGATGAAGGTCAGCAAGCAATGGTTGAAGCCGTACCAAAAATTGATGAACGTCTAATTCAGCTGGGTGCTTCTCCAAATGATCCATTAGGCAGCCATGACTCGCAGGTCTTACAAGATTTGCAATTAGAAGGAAGTAAGCCGATGCATTTACAAACCAAACAGGATAATACACCTGTCCTGCCAAAATACAACGGTTCATTTGATGAATGGTCCGAGTTTGAGAAAGCATATGCAGAGCTCATGCAAGCATTCAAAACGGTCATTCAATAAACATTTTCTTCTTGAAACTTCCTATCCAATTCAAAAGTCTACTTCTTACAATGGTAGTGTTTAAGCGGTTAGGCATTAACTTCAAATTATATTTACATTTACATTTTATAAAAAAAAAAAAAATATAAAATAAAAAGAAAAAATAAATAAATATATTTCTCACAAGAGTGAGAAGAATCACCGGAGATCCACCAGAATTGAAAGCATTTGTCGCAAACAGAATAAGCGAAATTCAAGATCGAACCGAGCAATACAAATGGAAGCATATCACGATCAGCTGATAACCCAGCAGATCTAATTAGCAGAGGCATGTGAATGAATGACTTTCTGAAAAGCAGTTTCTGGTTAAGCGGCCCAGAATGGTTGTCAAAAAATGAATCAGAATGGCCAATTCCAAAGCTAATAATTGACAAAATAACAACCGATGAAATAAAAAGGGAATGCAAACCCAGACCAAAAAGCATAGGTGTCCTTAACATGCATTCTGGACAAAGACAACACCAATCTGTATGATAAATTCAATGATTGGGATGAAATAATAAACATAACAGCATATGTGCTGAGAATAGCTCAAATTGCAAGAAAGGACACAAGCAATATCAATAAATACGTGTCGCAAAAAGCGAAAAAATGCAATCGAATTTTGGATAAAATTCGAACAAAATAAAGCTTATAAAAAAGAGATTACATGCATCAAAGCAAATGAGCCGCTACCAAGCAAAGGCGACATAATACCACTAAAACTTATATTAGATAAAAATGAAATTCTAAAAGTAGGTGGAAGAATAGAGAAGGCAAATATTGCTTATGAAAAAAGGCATCAATACATAATACCAAGCAAATCTAGACTGTCATTTCTAATTTTGAAGCACGCACACAATATGACAGCGCATGGGGGAGCACAGCTAATGATGCAATTCATTAGAAAAAGGGGGTTTCAAAAATAAAATATTTTTATTTTTTTAAAATTTTTTATTATATATTTTTTTTTTTTATTTTTTTTTTTTTTTTTTTAATTTTTATTTTTATTTTTTTAATTAATTTTTTTTTTATTTTTTTTTAAAAAAAAAAAAATTAAATAAAATTTCTTAAATATTATTTATTTTTTTTTTTTTTTTTAAATAATATTTTTTTTAAAAAAAATAATTAATTTTTTTATTCAAATTATTCCCTTTTTTAAATTTTTGAATATTCCCCAAGAAAAAGGTTTTGGATACCAAAAATAAGATTTGAAGCAAAAAGTTTCCTATCAACATGCGACATATACACTAGATTAGCGCAAGCAAATGCAAAGCAAATAATGGCGGAACTGCCTGGTATCAGACTAAAGCCAGCACCACCATTCCAACACGTAGGTGCAGATATGGCTGGACCATACAACATGCGTGTAACGCAAAAAATAAATGCAAACACAAGAGCAAGAGCAATGCCTGACATAAAAGGCTGGATTGCAGTCTTTGTCTGTCTTGTGACACGCGCAGTGCATTTAGAAGCAGTTGAAGGTCTATCTTCTGACAACTTTCTGATTGCATACACAAAATTTACAAGCAAAAGAGGCGACCCAGAACAAATTTATAGCGACCAAGGAGCAGATTTCGTTGGCGTAAATCATGAACTCGAAAAAGCAATAGATTCATGGAAGCACGATAAAATTCAACGCTATGTCCACTTAAAAGGCACAAAATGGAATTTTATCACTCCTTCAGCACCGCATGAGGGAGGAATATGGGAAGCAGCCGTAAAGCAAATGAAGCATCTTTTAAAGCGTGTAATCGGTATACAAAAATACTCTTTCCAAGATATGTCAGCACTGTTGGTAGGCATAGAAGCATGTCTGAACTCAAGACCAATATGCAAAATGTCTGACGATCCAGAGGATATGCAACTCCTCAAACCAGCACACTCCCTAATTGGAAGACCGCTGATACTTCCAATGCAAGAAAAAGCAGATGAACCACCACAGAGCATCAAGCGCCTCTATATGCAATTACAGTTCCAAATACAAGCATTTTGGAAACAATGGTCAAATGAATATCTGCATTCGTTAACGCAATTGCCCAAATGGCGCAAAGAGCAAGAAAATTTAAAAATCAATCAATTGGTCGTTATCAAAGCTGAAAATATACCACCAACGCATTGGGCAATGGGAAAAGTCATCAAAACAATGAAAGGAGTCGACAGGAAAGTGAGAGCAGTCAAACTAAAAACCCAAACTGATCATTTGGAAAGATCAGTTAGAAAAGTGTGTGTCTTGCCAAATGACATAGAAACGCAAATATGGAATGCAAATAAAATTTCCAAAACAAAGCAATAATTATAGCACGCTCTCTATAAGTTAAAAAAGGCTAAAGCAATTTTTTAACGGGGGAGTGTTAGAAGCGCACTATATACATGCAAATAACGCATAAAGATCGAATGTATAAACGATACATTCGATACTAACATACAGACAAACATGCAATAAGCCAATATAAACTAATACATAAGCAAAGATCGGATGTATAAGCAATACATCCGATACAAGCAATATGCACGTATACACAAAGAAGCAAATGTCAAAGGCACACGCGATCTACTCTCTTAGTTTTAAGTATATTCATTCTCACATAGAACGTTCAATAAAGCAGTTGTTTTCAACTAAAGCAAATTAAAGCAAAGGTCTTATTATTCTGATTTCTTGTTATTCTTATTTCCAATAATTCTCTTTCTAAACCGAACAATGCTGCTTCTTGAAGTGTACCACAAAATTTCCTATTTGTTTGTATAATTTGGCACATTGAGTGCACTTTCGTCTTTCTACTTGATGATGTTTATGGCTGACGTGTGAGTTTAAGTGAGATTTTGTCGTGAAGAATTTATCACATATCTCACATTGGTGATTTGCCTTCAAACAAATTTAAAAAAGAAATAGCCTTTATTTAGAAACATTTGTTTACAAGGTTTCAGAAAAAAAAAAACAAATATGAAATGAAATCAATATACCTTTTTCACCGCCACTGACGATGGTTCGCTTATTTTCCATTCGTTTTTTATACATTTTAATTTGGTCTCACATTTTTTACATGGTTTTTTTGATGTGCATTTTGTATTTTCACATTTAAGATGATTTTGTTTAAAATGAGCAACAAAATTACACATTTGTTTGAACTGTCTATCACATTTGACGCACTTTCGAGGACCGTAAAAGATATGTATCAGAACAATGTGATCTTTCAAATGCGATTTTTTTTGAAAGACGTTTTTTCTGGACAGATATCACAAATGAACACCATCATGATCTATTCAATTTTCACTTCCACATTCACTACAATATGTAATTACATTTGATTATGATGAATTTCATTGAATTCCAATTTGTATTTGCGCTGCGATCGCGACATATTATTTGTGAGACTAAACTCAAAAATGTCACTGTTATTAAATAAAATTCAACAAATGGTACGCTTGCCAAGTTGAAATCAAAAACATATCAACATAACAACTACACAAACATTTGATCTCATTTGTGTAAACAAAAATTTAAGGTATTATCACAAATACAAAGAATTTCTTTATGCTCGCATCTCTTATGTTTATATTGATTTTATATGCAACATGTTGAAAGAGTTTTGTGTATTGGCATAGGAATGACTCGAATTCAACACAACAATAAAAGAAATTGATATTTTTCGGTTTTCGATTTGACAAGCGTTCCATTTGTTGAATTTTATTTAATAACAGTGACATTTTTGAGTTTAGTCTCACAAATAATATGTCGCGATCGCAGCGCAAATACAAATTGGAATTCAATGGAATTCATCATAATCAAATGTAATTACATATTGTAGTGAATGTGGAAGTGAAAATTGAATAGATCATGATGGAGTTCATTTGTGATATCTGTCCAGAAAAAACGTCTTTCAAAAAAAAATCGCATTTGAAAGATCACATTGTTCTGATACATATCTTTTACGGTCCTCGAAAGTGCGTCAAATGTGATAGACAGTTCAAACAAATGTGTAATTTTGTTGCTCATTTTAAACAAAATCATCTTAAATGTGAAAATACAAAATGCACATCAAAAAAACCATGTAAAAAATGTGAGACCAAATTAAAATGTATAAAAAACGAATGGAAAATAAGCGAACCATCGTCAGTGGCGGTGAAAAAGGTATATTGATTTCATTTCATATTTGTTTTTTTTTTTCTGAAACCTTGTAAACAAATGTTTCTAAATAAAGGCTATTTCTTTTTTAAATTTGTTTGAAGGCAAATCACCAATGTGAGATATGTGATAAATTCTTCACGACAAAATCTCACTTAAACTCACACGTCAGCCATAAACATCATCAAGTAGAAAGACGAAAGTGCACTCAATGTGCCAAATTATACAAACAAATAGGAAATTTTGTGGTACACTTCAAGAAGCAGCATATATGTAAAAAGTCAAACTGCACATCGAAAGAGCCTTGTGAGAGATGTAGAGAGAAAATTGTAACTGCCAAAGAACTATGGAACAGACAAGAAAGAAAAAAAAATGATTCGATTATTTCAAAAGGAGTTACAAAAAAAAAAAGAGTAATGACCAAGCATAATTATCGTTCCAAAGAACAAAGTAACAAAGATGTATTCCTGGATAATATACGTTTTTTACGGCAGCGAGTAATCAAATTAAATGACGTAAGAGGACCACCAATAAATAAACATGTTGAGAAGGCAACACACCGAGCTATAAAAACAGTTTCACCTTCGGTAAAATCCCAATACACCCAAAATAATGAACATTCGGATTTGAAAATAGAGTTTTTCTCATATCTACGTTTGCATTTAAATACAACAGCAAAAAACTGAACTAAAGCTACAAATAAAATTAAATTGGCTCTTGAAGTTTACCCCTTTAATGTAAAATTAAGAAGAGTTTTCAATATTATATCGACTTTGTGTTTTGTGTGTATTTAATAGCGTTTTTGGATACCCATTCTTATAGTAGTTCAAAGTGAATTTAGCTTTGGAAGAAAGCATTCTCTACATTTCATTCATATGTATATACCTTCAAACAGAGTTGAATTAAGATTCAAAAAAAATATCCTGTTGAACAATTGAATAAAGACTATTTTCATTTGTTTGGACTATTTTATTTAAAATTACATAATGGATTCCATGAAATACAATAGATTTACATTCAACTTATATGTGGACAGTTGCCGTTGCAACGGCAATACGAAACATTATGATGTTTACACATGTATTTCTAATCGTTTACAACTATGAATAAATATTTTTTAATGAAGGTTCCAAACTTGGTAATAATAAAAAAATCAATATGTAACTAAATGAGGAACTGGTAAGTAATATAGAAAAGATTTGGAAAAAATGTTGTTTTATCCGTATTTATGATTGCTCATATTTATTTGGAACCTTGGTAACAATTTCGAATTTACCGATTTTCATATATAACATTTTTTTTGAAATATCTTTCACATTGAAAAGTTTATTTATTCCTTTTGGCTCAATTTTTAGAAGATGATCGCATGATTCATTCACGCTGTACATATTTACGAAAGCATAAGCTTCATAGTTTTGAATTATAAAATATTTAACTGAACCTATTTCCTTCGTTGAGAATTCAACAAAAAAATCAGCTGTTGATATTTCTTTACACTTCAATGATGTGATTTTTGTATTTTGAAATGAGATAAACGTGTAGCATGTTAAAATATTATTTTTAATCTGCAGGTTTAGCTCATCTAATTGGGAGCATTCCTTCAAATTAATTCGAGTATTAATTTTACCTCCTACAAATATGCTCTGATCATTTTTTTCGTCGGAATTTTGCTGTAATGACGGTTTAACAGTATATTTCCATGAAAGATTATGAAGAAAATCTTTTGTCGCATGATTAGTCTTAACGATTATTCCGTTATTCATTTCGAATGTAAATGTTGACTGACTCCAAAGCGGACCCAAGTGCCGAACACTGTTTCCCAAATGCCGGAGAAGATGTGGATTCATAGTAACATATTCTTTGCCGTACAACTTTTCAAATTCGTCAGCGAATAAATTCAGCTTGGTTTCCGCAGTGGAAATATTTTGTGGTGAAACTTTTTCTTCCAAGAGGGTATATATTGCAGAAGAAAATAATTGAAAATGGGTAATGTACCGTTGTGGCAATAAATCCACTAGAGAGAATCGAAGATAATATAACAGCAATGTACGGAATTCATTCCCCTTAAAATCTTTTCTCTCGGAAATTGATCTCGGTTTGCGCGTAATTTCTGATATCGGTTTTATTGAAACTATACGGTTACTTAATACGTCTTGTCTTCTTTTTGAAATGAAAAAACGTTTTGCGTGATTTTCTGTATTTAACCAGAGGTTCATTATCAGCCGTGTAACGCCAAGTAATGCACAATGTAAGTAATCTATACTGAATCCATTGATGAGGTCAAAATCATACGCTGCAATCATACATGAAACTTTTTTGATTCCATTTATAGGTGTTGATTTTAATTTGATGTAGGTATTCAGCGTATCATTGTGTGTGCGAGTCGGACAATTTTTTGCGACATAACGAACCACTGCCTTGGAATTTTTATCTTTCTTAATTAATTTCCCTGGATGTAAGCAATAACTGCATCCATAGTACACACAGTGTCCAATCATACCTTGAATATCAGCTTTTGCAGGCAAGTCGGCACTACAAGAATTAATTATCGGTAAAAACTTATATTTTTGACCGTTCCTGTCCATAATTATTCCATTTGCTTCATGAATTCTCTTTAATTCTTTTAAAAATGGATAAAAAAAATCACGCATATTTGGTTTGCCATCATGAAGCCCTACAACGATAACATTTTTGGGATGATATCGAATTATAGGAGGCAAGAAATTTTGAACAATTTGAATAGGCCAAAGAGATTTTTTTGTTGACTTGAATATTTGTATACCATCTGTATTGATTGTTAGTGATAAAACAAAACATGTAGAATACTTTTGTTTTAATATTTTAAACTGGATGGCACTTTGAATATCTGTAATCATATCACTGTTTTCATCGAAACTTGTACTGTATGATATTATACTTTCAAAATGTTGTATAATACTTTGTTCAAGCTGAGCAGTGAAGGGTAGATATATGAAGTATTTTGAATCTGCTCTGTTTAGTGGTAACGTGCATTTTTCACATAAAACTTTATTTGAAATTGTTGCTGAGTAATTCTTACATGCTGCACATTGTATTTGGTATTCAGTCGTAACAATTGTATTCATTAATTTCTTGATTTTATACGTGGTCGCTGGAACCGAATAAAGTGCTCCAGGAGTCTCGTTTACCAACTTTGTCAAGACTTCAAGACTTTTGTAAGATTGATTAAATTTCAGAAAATGTGACACGACTTTTTTTGTGTGTTGCCTGGTTGGAGATTCTACTAAAAATATTTATTAAATTATAGTGTAGCTTTACCTTTTGAAATGAAAGATGATGTCAAGTTTGGTGAATTTGATGGAAAAATATCACATGAAACCGAAGTGTTCAAACTAACATCCAAAAAACTTAAACTATTCTTCTTCGATTGAACATCATTAGACTTGAAAATAGATTGAAAATTATCATTCAAGCTTATATCTAAATAACTTAAATGTTTATCCCTGAAATGAAGACAAAAGATACAATCGTGTAACAATAATAACAATATTCTTTTTTAATTCAATTTTCAACTAGTCATTTTGAGTTTATTGAATTATCAATTCTACCCTGTTTCATTTAGAATTGTTTTCTTCGACATTTTTCAGCATCAATTAAATAAACTTTAACTGTAGCAATAATGATATAATCTTTATATTATTCATCATATAAAGTGCACAGTAATTTGACTATCAATCTAAGATGCCTATTGTGTAGAATATATATTTATTTACACATTTTGTTTTAATGTTTTGTGTTTCGCGAAGTTGTGTAGAATCTGATCACAAAACAAAGCATTGCCAACTGATGAATGTTTGGTTTCATCAAGCAATTATTACAAAGTCATATAACCTCCATAAAATTGTCTATCGAATAATAAATTGAAGTCAACATTGTTACCATGTCAACTGAAGGTATATTTTTTGTGTCAATATTCATTTATTATTGTGCTGCGCTTAATTGAGTAAATAAATATTAAATTTTTCAGAAAGTGATATGGTAACACCTTCACAGATTTTGCAAGCCGAAATTGTTTACGTCAATATTGAAGAAGATAAAGAGTGTACAAATGAAAAGTGCATTTCTGAAATTCAAAAGATTGCAAAAGAAATTTCTGATTTACAAACAGAAATTTTGGAAGCGAAAAACATGTACCATGAATCTCTTGTTATGAATTTGAAGAAAGATTTCATGATGCAGGATCTAGAAGACGAAATTATAAAATCGCGATACAATTCATTTCGCAATGACTTTGGAGATGAAGTAATTGATACTTTAACATTAATGGACAATTCGAAAGATCAAGATAACTTATTCATCAAAACAGCAATGACTCAACTTTACGGTGATAATTTGGTAAAATTAAAAAGAAAAACGTATAGCGGTCGAACCAAAGAACCAATCACACCAAGCAAAAAAGAACTTCTCAAGAAATTGTTCAGTAAACGAGTAGAGTATTTGAAAGATGAAAGTTTACAAGCAGATCGACTTAAAAGTTTTGCTAAGATAATGAAAAATGCTATTGAACAAATCAATAAAACAAATACACAATAATATTTAGTTTTTTTTTTTTTATTTTATTCTTCCGCAATATGTATAATTGTTTTGTTCTGTGATGGCTTTTTCAATCCTTTAGTAATGTTCATGATTGCATTATGAACATGTCGTTCGAATTTCTTCTCACGAGCGCTTCTCTCTTCTTTCTCTATTTCCATTGTTATGTTCCTTTGTTTTAATTTAAAAAATAATTCTGAAATTGCAAGCGGGTCGTTTACGGAATATAACAGAAAAATTTCTTCTTATCTTTGTTCTTAAAATCGGTCCTTTAATGTAAATCATTCAAAGCCCTACCTATGCGATCGCATTTAATCTTAAAAACTACTTACAATTTTGTGTAATTTGCTTTGACAATGTTCTTGGGCACGTAATTTGGTTGAATTCCGATGAAAATTGAAATCACTGCCTCGATTTGTAGTTCTTGGTGAATTGGCCGCTAATTCCGTGGGATTCTTTTCGATCGTATGATTCGCTGGTGAATTGCGTTGAATTTGTTGATTCATGTCACACGGATTCACTTTTCTTGGCAATAAAGGCCGATTCACTAATAAATTGACGTATGCTATCGCAATGAAGGCGAACAATTAATTAAATTTGACTCGTTCTTTTTAGTTACCATTTGACTGATAATTTACGTGTTATCTTGATGAAAGTCCGGATAAGAAGAAAAACAAATCGATTCACTTTCAATTGATTGACTTGATTTCTTTTTTCGTTTTGACGAACTGTCATTTTCTTGCAGTTTTGCGTGTTGTCTCAGTTGCCCAATTTAGTACATTGTCAGCGCTCAGTACTTAATCTATATTCATACAATGCATGTGCGCCAACTTCACGCTTTTGATTTATTCAGTAAATTTTAATTTTCTTCTCTTTCTTTATTTTTATTATTTTATATTTTTTTATTTTTACTAATTGATTTGAATTAAATTTATGGTTTCATCGAAACCATAACACACTTCCCCTTCTATTGAGAATTTTTTCAAGAATTGAAAAAATTATCCAAGGTACTTACAATTCGATTGATATGGATATTGCGTTCGAGATAGTCAGAGCAAAGCATCGTATGATAATCACAGTCTTATTTTTTTTTTTTTTTTTTTTTTTTTTTATATATATGGGAAATTTCCCCTTTTCTTGGCTTTAGCCTTTTTATCTTTTTCAATGAATTATATCTATTTTTTTTTTTTTTTTATTTTGTTGGGCCAATGCCTCTTTTCTTATGAATATGCTATGTGGAAATGCGAATTATGCATATCTTTCTTTTCTCAATGGTTTTTTCTTTTTTATTTGCCACTAATTGATTTGGAATTACTCCTTTTTTCTATAGCATTTCATCTTACGTTCCATTTCTTTCTTTCTTTTTATTTTAACGTAAGTTTACTGTCCTCTATCCTTCTCTCAGACCAACTGATTCGACGTTCACTGAACATTTTCTAGGAACTTGCATTCCGTAGTTTAACGAGAAATTGTTTACCTATGGTATTTTCTAACAATGTTGCTGGAAGTCGACGTTATCAATCTGAAATTGTTTCGCTTGGCTAAATGCCGATTGCTAATTTTGCTTAGAATTTTCTTTATTCTCAAGTCAATTTGTAATTTTATCAATCGATTCTTGATTGATTGCTTGGAGATTTCTCCCCGAACATGATTGCATTCTTAAATGATCACATTGGCAATGTGATCATGGAAATTGGAATTTCCATTCCCAATTAAATCAATTTTTAATCTTATGGATCACAATGTCTTAGTGATTCCAAGTGCCTGGAACTTAACGTTCCCAGAGAAATTAATTGTAATGATTGACCAAACTTTTCGGGTTTGTCCATTATATTGGAGTTTTCGTTTCCAACCAATTAAAACTTTCTAGTCTTTTGACGGGTTCAAAGTTCATTAACCCTAGTGCTATTTACGAGTTCCACTTATGTGTATTTATTGCCTCAGTCGTTAGAACCCAATTACATAATTTCACCTCGTAATCGATATCTTTCAAACTACATCATGGCCTTGACGCGCTTTGTATCTCATTGCAGTCGTTGCAGTTTATAGCTTACCTTGGACTTTCGTCCCAATTCTCATCTATTTGTGGAGAAATTATTGTCTTTCTCTCCTGAATTTCAATCTTGGACTTAAAACGTCCCAAAAATTATCTAAATGGTAGAGAAATTGTCGTTTTTCTCTGACTTTATTTTACTAATTTAATTCTTGACTTATCGATTGATTTCTCGTAAGTGATTCTTTCTTACCTATTGATTGAGATCAATTTCTACTAAACTTTACTACATTTCTACTTGAATATTCTGAACTCTTTTCTTGTTATCTACTGAAACTTTTGAAGTTTATTTGAAATTTTATTATATGTATTGTCGTATTACATATCTGGGCAAATGCCGATTGTTTGACTATTGCTGAGTTTTACTCGCCAATTGACGATATATTTGATTGTGTATATGGTATATAACCGATTAAATCGAAAGAAATCATGGATTGTGCTTGAAATTAATTTTCTTCATACTTGTCACTACGTGTAGCTGTCACGCTTTTCTTTGCCGTCGCCGTGTCTCTGGGTTATCCGTTAGCACTCGCGCGTCGCGTGGTTTTCCGATCTGTAATTCGTTCGTAGACAAATGTAATTCGCTGCAATTCTACACATGCAATTTTCTGCTTTCTACGTTTCTAACTACAATTTACGGGTCTCGACAGTTTTTGTGTACTCATTTTCTTGTTTGTACTTTCGTTTTTTGTTCAGATTACATGTGCAACGCACTCCCTGCCCAACGGTTGGGCCCCAACCACAAGAATTTTCCTTCCTTGAAAGAAAATTTTTCCTGCAAATTGCTCGTGAATCGTTACCCTATGACATCCGTTTTTCTCTCTACTATTCAATATCATGTCCTTTTCCTTTTGCCGGTCTGTTGCCTGATTGTCCGTCAATTAAGAATGTAGTCGTTATCTGTGAAACTTTTGTGCATGGTACTCGGCCTTTCTGCCCGTTTTCACGTCTTCCAAAATATATGTGTTTGTACCTGTCTTTTCCACTATTCTACATTCTACTGCCCTCGGTGCTAGTTTCTGGACATAATACGTCGACTTGTCTGACAATTTGGTGTTTTCTCTGTAAACTGTTTCACCGACTTTGTACACGATTGGTCTTTTTCTCAAGTTGTACTGTTTCATAGACCTTTCTCTAGCCTCTTTAATGCGCTCTTGGATTTTTTCCCTCAACTTACTGATATTCTTCATAACCTCGTCGTTTGCATCTACAGTTCTCACGTACTCACTAGCATGCTGTGGCATTTTCTGACCGAAATTAATCATATACGGTGTTTCTTGTGTACTTGTATGCGTCGAATTGTTTATTGCATTTGCAATTTCTTGTATATTTGCGTCCCAATTCTTGTGATTTACCTCATCTTTCAGAAATGCCTTCAAAGCGTTCCCTATCGTTTTATTAACGCATTCTGTTGGATTCGCTTGTGGAAAATAATTGGCTGTGTACCACAATTTAATGCCTTGCGAATCAGCGTATCTTTTAAACATTTCTGACTTGTACTGTGGACCGTTATCTAATACAATAATTTCTGGACATGCATACTTCAATACTACTTCGTTCTTAATGAAATCTGTCACTACTTGTGCTGTCGTCGAACGAACTGCTTTGACTATAGTGAACTTTGAAAATAAATCAATGGCTACTATGAGGAATCGATTTCCTTTCTTGCTCACTGCTAATGGTCCTATGATATCAGTTGCTACTACTCTCCATGGGCGTTTTGTTTCGACAAATTTTCCTGCTTCCGGCGTAGTAATCTTATTGTATGGTTTAATTACTTTGCACGTCTTGCAGTTACTAACATATTCTGTCACGTCTTTGCCCATTCCTGGCCAATAGTATGCGCTTTTTATCTTAGCTAAAGTTTTGTACCTACCAAAATGACATGAGTTAATCTCGTCGTGATTGTCTCTTATAACTTCTTCTCTCATCTCACTTGGCACGCAAATGCGCCATAAACAATCTACATTGTCACAATCCTCCTTAAATGATTTCTTGATGTATAATAATCCGTTTTGTAACTTCAGATTGTCATGCACTTGCGAATGCTCTTCGAATAATCTTTTCAATTTCAAATACCACTTGTCTTGCGTCGATGCCAAACTTGTTAAATCTATCAGATTAACTGCCCTCGATAAAGTATCTGGTACTACGTGAAATTTACCTTTTCTATGCACAAGAGTAAAGTCATATGCCTGTAGCCTCAATGACCATCTAGCTAACCTGCCTGTCGGATCTTTGAGATTTTTTAGCCATAATAATGCATGGTGATCTGTTACTACCTTGAAGTGAGTTCCCTCAATGTATGGTCTAAACTTCTCAATGCTTAAGATGACTGCTAAACATTCAAGCTCTGTCGTATGGTACTTTTGTTGTGTTGCTGTGAATTTCTGGCTCATATAAGCGACTACTTTTTCTTCTTCACCGTGTTTTTGAATCAATGCTGCACCACATGCTTTACCACTAGCGTCACAATGAATCTCAAACGGTTTACTGTAATCAGGTGGTGCTAACACCGGTGCTGTTGTTAATGCCCTGATCAATCTCTTGAAAGCTGTTTCGCATTCCATTGTCCAAATGAATTTAACTGACTTCTTAAGTAACTCGGTCATTGGACCCGTGATTCCTGAGAAATCTTTTATGAAACGCCTAAACCAGCCTGCTAAGCCTATTAGTCTCTGTATATCTTTAACACACGTCGGTGTCGGCAAATTCTCAATTGCTTCTATTCTCGATTTGTCCATACCTATTCCTTGCTCGTCTATAATATGGCCTAAAAACTTCAGTCTCTTGTAACAAAACTTCGATTTCGTTGGGCTAATTGTTAAATTTGCGTAATTAAATTTAGCCGCTATTCTTGACAGAAGGTCGACGTGTTCGTCGAATGTCTCTGAAACTACTATTATATCATCGAGATATGGAAAAGCGTTCGGTTCGAATTCTGATCCGAAAAGTGAATCTATCAAACTACACAGTTCTGCTCCGCTATTGGTTAATCCCATTGCCATTCTCTCATATACATAAATTCCCCGTGAAGGAACTGAGAACGCTGTTTTTTCTTGTGAATCTTTGTGCAACGGAATTTGGAAAAATGCGTCTGTCATGTCTATTGTTGTGACATACTTGGCTGTCCCTATTGAACTTAATATGCGGTTGGCATTCTGCTGTGGATATGCATTTTTCTTTGTTACTGGGTTTAACCATCTTGCATCCATGCATATTCTAATTCTATCATCTTTCTTTGGCACAGCCACTAATGGATGCAACCATTCTGATTATTCTACTTTGCGAATAATTCCTCGCTTTACCAGCCTATCTACTTCCTCGATAATTCGTTTCAATTTACTTGGTGGAAACATTCTTAACTTGCACCTATACGGCTTGGCGTCGCCCGTATCAATTTTAGCTTCTTTAAGCCATGTTTTATTTAACTTGCCTTCTGGATTGCAGAACGGAAATGATTGAATTATTTGTGTTAGTCGTTCTCTTTGACCTTCGTCTAACTCATGTTTTGTTTCTACACTCAGACATTTCGGTGGCAATACGTCTGCCTCCTGATTCTCAAACACACTTCTGAAATCTGCCTCAAAATCTATTTGATCAACATGTTCGTTCGAACTGTGCTTGATCACCCTGATACCATACGTATTACTTGTGAAACACGGTTTAATTCTATATGCATTCCAGAAATCCATGCCTAAAACTAGCTGTGTTGCTGCTTGTGTGACAACTAATGTTGGAATTTTACGCGTAATGCCCCTAACTATATATGGTACTTTCATATATCCTAATGCTTTATGTGACGTTCCGTCTACTGTGGTAATTCCTACGTTACATTTTAACAATTTATGTCCCTTCTCAATCATATATTTATACAACGCTTCACCCATAACTGATGCTTGTGCACCGCTATCTAGCAATCCTTTTGTTAGATTCCCTTCCATACCAACTACTAAGTATGGCCTATTGTCTTCGTTCAAGTTAAGCTTGGCGCTTGATATGTTTTTAAACTTTCTCGGCATTTCTTCCGCTATCGTTTTCTTTTTCTTTGCTAAAAGCAGCCTATTTGTTGTTCGTCGTCTACTTCGTGGTTGTCGTAAGCGACGCTTTACAAGTTTTTTTGAATGATTTAATCTACATTCGCATGCCGGTGCCATAACTCCTTCTTTACCACAACGAAAACAAAAGATTCTAGTAACTGGCATCGGACAATCCACATACCAATGATTTCCTGTCTTACAATTAAAACATCTAGTCGATGCACTGATTGCTAATTCGGGAAACATCGTCGTTTGTTCTTGTTCGGTTACGTTGCCTTAATTGGTCATGCCTGTATTTTCTTTAACTTGTGTCGGTACTGTTTTCTGATTGTAGTTATTTGCGTTCGCTTGGGCTTGTAAATTTACGTTTGTACTATAATGTACGTATGTTTTTGTATTGTTTGGCGTATTGACTGGTTTGAACACGCTTGATTTCTTGGTAACCGTTGGATTAACCCTCGTGACGTTACACTCGTTGTATTCTATTTCATTTGTATCGTCGATTGTGTATTTTTCTTTTTCTTGAAAACTTTCTTCGCAATGATCTTGTTCTATACAATGTATTGGCATTGCCGTTCTACGTTGAAATGGATGTCTAAAGTCATGTCTAGTTTTGTCATACAACTTGTCAGCCGCTTCAAGTTTACGCAAAAATATGCTCAATTCTTGAACGGATGTCCAATTCTGACTCATTGCTCGTGTTCTTAATTCTGGTAAAAGCTAGGGGAATTTATCAAATCAGATGTGTTGCAGATATTGCAGATAGTTTGGATTTGCAGCAGATATTCTTCGTGATCATAGAGTGAATATCTGCTACAAATCCGCAAATATTCGTAGGCAACACTCAATATTTGATGTTTTAGTGCTAGAAAATTTGAGCAGATTTTTTGCAGATTTCTACGGATATTTATTCGATAAATTCCCCTAGGGTAAAAGACCGTTCTGAATTATACTAACTCTTTCCACCTCATCGTAAACTTCTAGTGAATCAAATTCTCTGATTATACTTGAAATAAATTCAGATGATGTCTCTGTACGTTTTTGTCTGATTTCTGCTAACTTTGAAACAGTAATGAACTTTGCTAACGGCGTTGTAAATTGTTTCAGTAAACCTTCTTTCAATTGTGTCCAATTTCTAAAGTCTTTCTTGTACTGGACGTACCAATTGAATGCATGTTCTTTTACTATGTAGTGAAATCGTTGGAAAATTTCCGTGTAGGACATCTTCTCTGCTTCTTTGTAAACATCTAACTTTTTCAAGAAAGCATGAACGTCTCGTTCTTCAGGAATTTTTGACTTGGGATTACCCGTGAAATACCAGTTCCACTTATGAATCGGAACGAATGATCGTCTTGTGCTACACGATGAACTTGAGTGATAAGACTCTACGCTACGTGCATCGTCTTCGCTGTCATTCTCATTATTTCTTGTCGCTCTGTTACTATTTGTACTTTGCGATTGTTCGAGGTTTTGAATACGCGTTGACATTGATTCCATTGTATTCACTAATCTTCCGATTGCTGATATCATACTGTTTGATGTATTAGCTTGAACACTATCATCGTTTATTCCTGTATAAAAGGCATTTGGATCTGAATAATGCCTATTTGTTCGTTGCTGAACTTGCGGTAAACCATTAAAATTTGTGTTTACATATGCAACATTTTCATTCTGTGCGAAGTTTACACTCTTGGGGTTTGGTACATTCGTATCCCTGAATGGTATTCTTGGGTTAACGTTAATGTCATACGATCGACCAGTATTTGGATAACTTGCATTGAATGCCTGTGGTTATACATTGCGCGCATGATGATTCATGGAATTTACTTGATTTGTATTGAAGTTGTTCGAATTGAATGCCATTCGCGCTGTTTGGTGCTTTTGTTTTGTACCGTTTTGTGGATTATGTGTCATTGAACTTGTGACGACACCGGTCAATGGTCTTGTATTAGGCATTTGTGTCTTAGAATTCTCGTTGTGAAAAATTGGTGTAATTTCTTCTTCTATTTCTTCCATATGTGGGTAAAATGGCTCACTATTTGTGTTTATTGGTGGCGTTATTAGTCTTGTAATTTTCTTGGCGGCGGTCGATACTAATTGATCATTTACGTTGCCGTCTACAAAAATGTCTCGAGTCAAAACTGTTTGTTCTTTCCCTGTATTTGTGGTTTTTCCACTTCTATTGAATGATCTAATCTTGCTATTAAATTCATGATATAACTCTGCAATTTGTTCACCTAACTTGTTGATCGACAACGATAAATCTAAGTGATCCTTTGCTTTCGGTATTCTTATCCGGACTTTCATCAAGATAACACGTAAATTATCAGTCAAACGGTAACTAAAAAGAACGAGTCAAATTTAATTAATTGTTCGCCTTCATTGCGATAGCATACGTCAATTTATTAGTGAATCGGCCTTTATTGCCAAGAAAAGTGAATCCGTGTGACATTAACCAACAAATTCAACGCAATTCACCAGCGAATCATACGATCGAAAAGAATCCCACAGAATTAGCGGCCAATTCACCAAGAACTACAAATCGAGGCAGTGAATTCAATTTTCATCGGAATTCAACCAAATTACGTGCCCAAGAACATTGTCAAAGCAAATTACACAAAATTGTAAGTAGTTTTTAAGATTAACTGCGATCGCATAGGTAGGGCTTTGAATGATTTACATTAAAGGACCGATTTTAAGAACAAAGATAAGAAGGAATTTTTCTGTTATATTCCGTAAACGACCCGCTTGCAATTTCAGAATTATTTTTTAAATTAAAACAAAGGAACATAACAAAATTGGCCCCACGTTGGGCACGTTATGGCAATTTTTGTTATTTGAACAAACTTCAACTTTTTCCAACAAACACTTTTGATAAAAATCTATATTCTGATTTTCTTCTTGAGTATTTAGTTCGCTTGTATTGTCCACTTTTTTATGAAAAAAATGTGTTATCTTCGAATTATTTTTGACTTGTTTATTTTCTTTTTTATTTGTTTTCGCCATTGTTCAAAATACCTCGTGATTGATTGCAGTCATAAACTATGTTTGGTTATAAAATGATAAATTTAAAATGTTGTAAATGCTTTGTGTTGCCAACTTAATTTGTTTATAATTTTGGAGATATTTCGGAGTCTCCTTTTCAATATTCGCTGGCTATAAAGCAGTAATATACCAACTTGACACGTTGACGTTGCAACGTCAAAAACTTCAATGCACACAGATTTACAGTAAATCTCTCAACAGCAAAGCGATTATCGTTCTTTTCTTTTCGAACATTCGTGGTGAACACATTCTCGCAGAATAAGATTATCAAAAGAAATTTCGAAATGTCGCACAAACATGAAATTGGTAAGAATATACAATTTACAAAACAAATATTATATTAAATATAGGTTGAATATGAGAAATGTGATTTTTTTTTAATAGTGAATTTATTATTATTATCGACATAATGCTTTATTATAATCCATATTACGAACACCACGTGTAGCTCGCGTCTTTTTTCTTCACAATTTTTCTATGTTTCTCGTTAACCAATGAATATTATTTTAAAATACTAAATAAGAGCAAAATATATAATTATTTCATATTTCACTAGCATTTTTGGAAAAGGGAAATCACGAACGCCGAATTATCAAAAACACGCGAGACTTTATTTTGGTTGAAGAATGTGATGGATCGATTGTTAAATACTATCCCGAAAAAAAACAAGTGGAAAATAATAATCAACACCAAGCACCACTTCCAAAAATGCCAAAAATGCCACAACAGCAAAATTCATCTTTGACTCCGGAACCGATTATCAAATTACGAGAATGCAAAGTTGTTTTGTACAATATGAGCAATGAAGAAATTGAAACCAAAATGGCCGAACTTGGTCCAGACCTCGGTTGAAAAAAACAATGAAATAGATTTACTGGTTGAATTGTTTTCACGTAACTGGTTTGGTGATGAAACCAATGAAACTTCGGCTTTGATGTTACCCACGAACTTGGTAACGAAGAACGAAAAAATTTCAATTTCCAAACGGGATGATGCCGGTAAAATTGAAGTTCCTTTTTCTCAAGGAAGTACAAATATAATTTTGTGCATTGCCAGTGATGGGGTCCCGTTATTCAACCAATTATTCGAGAATATCACGTTTGACTCTACACCAAAAATGATCGAATCTTCGAAAATTGTCATTGGTCGACATTTGGAATGTATTCGCAGTGCCAACACAATTAAAGTCGATTTTCAAAACCAAGTCAACCGCGTACATTCAATTGCACGAAATTTGATTGAATATTTAGTACCAATATTCCAAAGTAATTGGTTACAAACTTTTCAATCATTCACTACCAATAGAATTGCCGATGTAAATCTTGACAGTGGGCATTTGGATTGGATTCACAATGCTGATACCATCAAAGTAAAAATTTCAGATGTTCAAAGTCAAATAAGCCGTACATATTTCATTACGCGAGATATGTTTGAACACTTGGTACAGATTTTCAAAGACTTTTGTTTGCAAAAGGTTCAGATGTTTACTACCAATGAATCTTTTAAAATTGTCGATGGAAATCGTAACTGTGCATCTTTGGACTGGGTCCACCAAAATATGAAAATCGATATATTGGATATTCATGCTCAAAGAAGCGGTAGATTTTTCATTGCACAAAATTTAATTGAACAGTTGATACAATCAATCCAAAGTGAATGGTTTGACCATATTTATCCTAATGAAAAAATCATCCAAGTATTTGATGGTGAAATGAATCTGGTTTTGAACCATGCCAATTTGTATGTTCAACAAGCGGCTTCGATAGCGAATATGCAACATGATGCAACTGAAGACATTACAAGTCTAAGCAAAACAGAAGGTGTGATTCTACTTAACAGTGATATGTGTAATGATGACATAGAGGCCAATGATAAAAATGGTGGTAGCAGCAACGAAAATGATTACACATCAGTTTATGATGCTGATTCGTCGAGTGATGATGAAGTATGAAAATTTATTTTTTGATTGTTTTTCACACTTATATTTAACATTTTATCAACAATATGTTTTATTAGGCAAGTGGAATTTCCGATGAAGATGAATTGGTTCTCTCACCAAATTTGGACACAATGTTGTACCGTTTATATCATGGATAAAAAGTAAATTACATTTAAAGAAAGAAGATCAACAAGCTCAAAATACTTCACATTTTTTAAGAATATTTTTACACTTTTTTGAATATTTCCAAAAGCAAAATTATTAAAATATTGATGAAAATTTCATAATTTAAAAAAAAAAATCGTTCAAAAAAAACAGATATATCCTGTTGAATTTTTACGGTTCAAAATATTAAGTTTTTGTTACGGTTTGTTATGTTACTCACTGACATACATTTAGATTTAAGCTAGGGGCAATCATGTCCAACAAATCTTGCAAATCATGCGAGTCATTGAGATTCGTACGAATCTTCTACGAATCTCAGTTTGATGTTTGTGCTATTTACAATGTAATATTACTTAGGCATTTACAGTGTGTTGTGTACGAAAAAATATGAAATGGTATAACATATTAATTTAAACCGTGAATTTTATTTCAATATTTGTTGTGTGTTTGTGATTTTTAGGCAAATTTAATTTCGGAAATAGAAAAGATTTCTACAGAAGTTTTTCCACCTGATTTAAAGCAAATTTTGAAAAAATGTTGTTTCCACACCGAAACATCTTTGTTACACACAAGCAAATCTGTGTATAATTTTTCAATGTATTATTCCAATACGGAAAAAATACGGAACACTCCAGAATGGAGTAAATATGTATTGGTTAACTCCGATTTGGTATAAACGTCACATAGGAAACTGGGCTTTCGAACGATTATCAAAATTTTTTGCGCTAAAATTTCAGTTTTCACCAATACATATTTACTCCATTCTGGAGTGTTCCGTATTTTTTCCGTATTGGAATAATACATTGAAAAATTATACACAGATTTGCTTGTGTGTACAATTGATACTGAAGTGATTGCTGACATTGAAAATTATGTAAATAGCAACAGAGAAATATTGAAATATGATTCGTATAAATATGTACTGTGATTCGAATCTCTACGAGTCTTTGCATGTAATTTATATAGGCGCATGTACGAATCTCTGTTACGCGTAACGAATCTTACGAGTCATTTTATGTATAGTATGAAAAAGATTCGAATCACAGAGATTTGTGCGAATCATTCAAGATTTTTATGGACATGAAAGCCCCTAGGATTTAAGTTCAAACTTTTAATTTGAAAAAAAAAAAAAAAAAAATAACTCATACTCGTCTTACAGTATTCATTTTGTCTAACAGTTAATTACAATACAAGTAGTGTCATTAATGATGTGAAGAAATTACTTTATTTCAATGAAATCAATACGAAAAAAAATCTTTAATGCATGTCGTTCATTTAACGATGATTTATTTAAATGCTTCTGTTTAAATTAAACAAAAGATTCAATTTATCTGATTATAGAAATATATAATAATATCGTCTTTATAAATGAATAAATAAAAATCAAACTGTTTTTATTCAAATTTAAATATTCATTGCTTGATATTTCTTAATTCTAAACAAACCAACATATATTTCAGCAAATTTAATGTAACTAAATAGTTGTTGCAACATTTTAGTATTAATACCACTTTTAATCACAAAGTGAAAAAAATATGCGATCGTATCACAAGAGTCTTTGCAACGTCTTATTTGTACTGTTCGCCTAACTTTGTGTGGTGTATGGTATTATGGTGTATAGTGCATGGTGTGCGATGGATTTTGGGCGCAGATTCAGCGTCACACCTGGTGTACACCATGAAACATGGCGCCAACATGGCTGTACACCATGTGTACTTTTTTTCATGGGATATTGTTCAATTGTGATGCAACAAATTCCGCCGCTGTTTTCATTTCATGTACAAACCAAGCTATGCAATCACGACCCCGTTTGCTTGCATAACGTGACATTGAATCGTTATATGAACATTTAAAATAGTATCCAATGCTGTATATTTCATGCTGCTGGTAAGCAACAGTTGCACCCCCCTTGCAAAATGGTTGATCAGGTTCTTTTAGTAACGCTTCAACATCAGCATACACAATAAAAGGACATTGAAGTTGATTTTTCCAATTTTGGAAACTCAATTTATCCTGTCCAGCC
Organism: Resseliella maxima; assembly: GCA_029041755.1. Taxonomy (NCBI): domain Eukaryota; kingdom Metazoa; phylum Arthropoda; class Insecta; order Diptera; family Cecidomyiidae; genus Resseliella; species Resseliella maxima. The sequence continues at coordinate 72,162 of JAQOWM010000749.1, read as the reverse complement.
AATGGCATTTCTATTGCATATTCATTCTGTCACAATTTTGACGGTGTTTATCCAGACCATCCAATTTTTGAAAAAAATTGAGGCATCGATCGCAAAAAAAATGTTTACCATTATGCTTTGTGACTTGGTTGGAAACTAATCGACTGATATTCTTAATCCAGCAATAATGTGCAATAAATCTTACGTCATCATCTGTATTCATTTGTAATTGTCTTTCCTGTTGTATGATTAAGAGCAGGTGTATGTGCTTGGCTTTTACATCTTTCGTGATGCGGATGGGGCGAACTTTTTTCTCATCACCGTTTTCCTCATATGTATAAACATTGATGGAAATGCTTGGATTCAGACGCTCAAATCTGGTGATTTGATTGAGTCGAACTGGGAAATCAATTCCAGTGAAATCGAGTTCATTTTGATATTGTAAATAATGGGCCAAGCGGTGAGGATTCTGGGCAGCTGGATATAATGCTGACAAAATGGCCCATTTGAAACACAATTCATCATTATTAACAACATTTACAATGGCCCTTTTTGATGTTAAATTATTTGGCAGCTCTAAAAATGATGATCCTCTTAATGGTTCATATCGATTAACTTGAACCACTAATTCAGTAATATCTGATAATGAAAAACCCGATCCATGCGTGATAACGTCATCAATTTGAGCAAGAATATACGTTTGAATTGATTCCTTATAAAATTCACTCAAATCAGTGTCAAGATCGGCTATTTCACTCCTTGTATTTATGTAGATCGTCTGTTTTTCTTTTAGCTCACCATCAGCACTCTGTATAATTTTCTCAAAGACAGCTACGAAACATGTATTTATTTTGACAATAAAATGTTCACCAATAACTCGTTCGATTTCATTATTGAAAATATTGAATGCATCTGTGAGAAATTCGCGGATATCTATATGTTCATTGTTCACAATGGCGAATCCATATATCTTTCTACTAAAAGCAGAAGCACGCACGTCCATCCAAATTTTTGATGACATTCTTAGACGTTTGTTAAAATTAAAAAAAAAAGCCGACTAAATGCAAAAACTTCGAAACAAACACTAGATGTAAAACTCAAAGCGCACGTGATTTTTGTAGTGAAAATTTACCCCCACCACTATTTTCGGCGTCTTTGATCGCGAAACCACGTGCTTAAACATGATCAAACATGATTAAACATGTTGCGTAAATCATAAATGTTATTTATGTCTAAATATGTTTTTTTTATAGTGGGTAATAAACTTATTTATGATCTTCTCAGAAGTCATAACCGTTTTTACAACAGCGGCTACATCAAAGAGTTTTGTACACCAATTTGGTTTTATTGCGAATGCAGCTGATTTTAAAGTCGGTGTTCTTTGATCAATGAAAATCGGCGACCTTTCATCTATTGGTGGTGGGGGTAATATTTTCTACATATAAATATATGTTACATTAGTGAAATATTTTAGTTAAATTTGTTCATTCAACGAAGTGACTTTAAAAGGGAAAAACATGTCAGCCTTAAATATTTTGAAAAAAGAATGTGCTCCTAAGACACAATGCAATTTTGACAGTTTGCCTTTGGGTGATTATTTAATTACATCATTTGAGCTGGTTGACTTAAAAAATATTGGCATGCGGCTTCGTTTGGATCTGGGCGATAAGACGATAATCCTTCCTGAGCGGTTCTCGAACGGTTTCACTGATGAACATGTACGTGAAATGAATGCTGGACAATATATTCTCAAATATCAGGGGAAGGATCAGCATAATCATAATAGATTAATCATAGATTTCGAAGAATTCGTGCAATTTGTCCCATATTATTCTAAACTAAGTTAAAATAGTCTATTCCATCATGATAATTAAATTTAAAAACCATCATATGCACATCGACATTCATTAAATTCATCACAAAAATAAAATAAAATAAAATAAAATTAGTGCATAACTACAATTTAAGTAGTTGTATTAAAAATTAAAATGTATTCTTTCATTGAGAAATTTTAATAAAATTGAATTAAAATTAATCCAGAAATCTTTTATTTATATTAGTCATAATTTTACTTTGAGATGCTCAGGTATATTAAAAAAAATCCTTTTTTATTTGTCGGATGAAAATTTTTTCAGCATGGCGTACTTACACAAAATTTTAATTAAAATGGTCGGACAAAACAAAAAAATCACTTTTATGAATTTAAACTAAAATTTGATATCATTTTAATTTAAATTAGATATCGAATTTATATCACTTTTTTATCAATTTATTGTAAATTCGATGTCAATTATTTTCTTGGAACCGTGAATTAAATTTGATATCATTTAATATTTTTCATGAATTAAATTAATATAAATTTGATAAAAATTTATTATAAATTTGATATAAATTTATTATAAATTTGATATTATTTTTATATCAATATACATTTGATGTCAATTATTTTCTTAGAACCGCGAATTAAATTGATATAAATTTGATATCAATTTAATTCGTGTTTTAGAACTCTCTTTTTTATACTACTAACATATATTTTACAACACAAAACTGGAAATATTTGCAATTGGAAGATGAGTGTGTTTGAAATTGTTCTTCATTCAATGAAATCACTTCTAGATACAAACAAAAAATAGACAAACACACTTACAGAAGCTATATAGAAATCGTTGCGTAGCGATTTCTCTATAATTTCTTACGGCATTATACAGAATATGTGCAGTGATCGACAATATCCGAAGTTGCATTAGCAAAGAAATTCATTGCCACTTACGCCATCTATACGAGTACGGTGTGAATTTGAATGAGTATCAAATAAAATTGTGAAAGTTTATACAGTGGATTCTCATGCCGTGGGCAAATATATTAACGATCAATTGATGTACTACAGAATAATTCGTGTGGTGTCACATATATATGGAATTGCACATATACCATTACGGAATGCAAACGATCGTATCTTTTTGCCGTTTTCTATGGTTGGTATAATCATTATACATTGTTAAATCGTATAGGTGGCGTCAATGTCTTGAAATTAAAGCTCTTCACAATGCAATATAATTCATTCTCTCTCACACAACAAAGAACAGTTGCAACGCATAAGCAGTTAAGTTTAAAAATGGTTCCAAATTAATCGCATGTCAATATGTATTGGTCATTTGGAGTGGTAGTGCAATGCGATTATTGACTGTTGTGTGAAAGAGAATCGTCACATTTATTGTGTGTAATACACATTATATTTAATTTTGCCAAAAATTATACAGAAATCGCTTCGTAACCAATGGTTATTTGGATTCTTTAGCCTTTTTAGTTGAAAATAAATTGGTTCCTCTAAAAACTGTGCGACAAATAATGCAATAGCAAAAGAATGCGTGCGTTACATAATTGTATGAATTGAATATACATCATACTATTTGGCGGATTATTTGAAAATATACAAATAGAAAAACAATCAAATAGAAGGGTTCCCAGTAAAAAACTGCACACTCATAGCTCTAGTCTATAACAATAGCTAGCAAACGATGTTTGACTTTAAAATGTGTTTCAAATGGGATGAGCAGCATCTCATACCATTGAACTTGTTGCAACAAATGATTGTTTCTGTGAGATTGTTGCAACGAGCACACTTAATTCACAGACCGAAAGTAAGAACAGATGAATGAACGCGACAGGTATTTTCGAATATTTTAAATAAATAAAATAAAATTGTGCATTTTTTATTAACTTTGTAAAGTGGACAGTCTTTATTACACATTTCTGTATCTGATGGCGATTTAAAATTTCAAACTTCATAAAGATTTTCCAGTATGTAATGCTTTATAGATCTATCTTTTCCTTTCCTTGTCATTTGTATTTTTAATAGTCGCCATCGCTTGTTTGCCCCTGAAATTAGAAAGGGAATTGTTGTTATAATTTTCATGAAACAATAAAAGTATCGTTTATACCGCTTTTTAAGTGCTGCTTTCGGATCTTTTCCGGCCTTAAGATCCGTTATAAGATCAGTTCCAGTATGAAATAAATCGGCAGTCATTTGCAAAAAGAAGGTTGCACTGATTGAAATACAATTCAATTACATGAGTTTTAAGCAATAGCTTTATGAAATTTACATAATATATCACATATAATTTTAAGAGGAAATTTATATATCAATAACAAAATCATATCCAATTTTTTGAGTAGAATAGATTAAAAACACTAGATGGCGTTGAGTGTGACAGTCGTGGTTTTCATATAGCTCCAATAGCAAAAAATTTAAATAATATATTTTTTCAATTTTACGCGTATGATCAATTTTTATTTTTGTAAATATAAATTAATCGACAATTTTCTCATCGCATCCATATGAAGTTTTCGAGATAAAAATTAATTTTTAATGTTATTTCTATGATTTCCGTTGTTTCCGTTGTTTCGGTTTAATGTGACGATATTGTACGACTTGTTGTATACGACAAGTGTCATTCTGAAGCATATACCCGGCTTCATTATTTCAAATTTGATTTATTCTGTGTTTATTTGTGTATTTTGGTTTCATTAAAGATGATTAGAATTTATATTATAAATTGAAGTAAAATTTTAGTACATCTGATCTTTATATTGCTATCGATTTTTGTTTCCGTTTCACATTGTCGCGGTTTTTGTCAGTGCTTGTGTTTACAGTTTGGCGCGTTCAATTGAATCACAGTGTTACGCATTTATTATTGCTTTGAACTTTATTGTTCGATCGTTGCCAAGTAAATTTTCGATAATATTACTATTAATGTGGCACTTTTTGTCGTTGTTTCGCATAATAAACAATTTTTTTTTTTTTAATAATTTTTAATAATTCGCGATAATGTAATTAATCAAACGGTATGTTTCGATCGTTTATTTATAATATTCCTTAGTTTTAATTAATGATTCTCGTTAAAATGCAAGTTTTAATCGAAGTTCTGACCGCGGTTCAATAAAACTTATCTCTTTTTTCGAATTATTTTAGGGTTTATTGGTGAGTTCGTTCCATTTTATTTTATTTATTTTATTTTGCTTATTGGTATCGATTAAATTTCATGGCCAGTTGCGTTTGACAAAATTATTGGTGATTTTTCTCGGGTGATGTGTGGCTTAGCACGTCCCTCACCTTAAATTTACTTTGCTCGAAACAGTAATGATGGGCCTCGAACGAGGGGAGGCCACAGAGCTCGTCCTCCCCGGGACTTAACCGGAGAAGAACAAGAATATTCATATGTTTTCATGGGAAAACCCTGGACAGAATCAGAAATCTCTTCTCGACTACGTGATTGTGGAGGATAGTCTGCGCAAAACAGTTATAGATACGCGTGTGTATAGAAGTTTTGGTTTGGATTCTGATCATTACTTAGTTGCAAGCAAACTGCGTATTCCCAAAGGAGTAGCGAGTAAAAAGCAGAAGCCAACCAATAAAGTGGAAGTTAATGAATTGAAGATTGAGACTGTGGTGATGCGTTTGTGGCTAGGTTAGAGGAAAAATTTGTGCAAGTCGAAATGAGTGAGGCGTCTGATATCAATAGTGAATGGAGTAGTTTTAAGAGTGCAATGTTGAGTGCAGCAAAAGAAGGTTGTGGAATGCATGTGAATAAGAATGGTAAAAAGAAGACTGATTGGTCGAATGATGAAGTGCAGTAAGCAGTGAAAGAGAAGAGAGTACGATGGATACGTTGGATGCAAAGTCGGACAGTTAAGAGCTTAGATTTAAATAGAGAACAAAAGAGAATAGTGAAGGAGTTGGTGAGAGAAGCGAAAGAAGGAGAGTGGGTAATATTTGGATGGGATTTAGAAGAAGCAGGGCAACAGAGGAATAAAGTTTTTTGGTCGAAGGTCAAGAATATTCGTAATGGTAGTAAAAAACAGGCGCCAGGAGTCGTTTTAGATAAGGCAGGAGAGCTACTGATTGGTAAAAAAATGTATTGAAGCGTTGGAGAGAATATTTCCAGGAACTTTTGAATGTTGAAAACGTGACAGTAATAGAAGAGATAGAATTGGCCATGGAATTGGCAGTTAGGAAACTGAGCTGGGGCACAGCAGCAGGGGTAGATGAAATTAGGAATGATTATTTGATTTGTAGTGGAGCAGTAGGTGTTCGTTTGTTTAATCTGGCTTGGGATTCATCAGTGGTGCCGAAAGAATGGGGTGGAGCGGTTATCTCACCTCTCCATAAGAAAGGAAGTAATGGGGATTGCAACAACTACCGTGGAATTTCTCTATTAAGCGTTGTCGGAAAAGTTTATAGTGCAAACCCTATAGTTAGAAAAACGTACCAGAGCTATTGTCGAATCGCTCTTGGATGAAAACCAAGCGGGCTTTAGACCGATGCGCGGATGTCAAGATCAAATTTTTTGCATGAGACAACTAATAGAAAAATTCCATGAGAGAAACAGGGACATGTACATATGTATGTTTCGTAGATTTACAAAAGGGTATGATTGTATACCGAGAGCTAATTTATGGTCAGTACTGAATGAATACGGTGTGAATGGTCCCCTTTTGGGAGCAATTAAGAGTTTGTATAAATGCTGTGAAGCCGCTGTGAGAGTGGATGCAGAGTTGAGTGAATTGTTTGAAGTGCGAAATGGTCTCCGACAGGGCTGTACAATTTCACCGCTTTTATTTATTATTTATATGGATAAATTGATCAAGGCAGTTAAGCTGAGGGGTAACGTAGTTTTGGGGGGAAACATTATCTCCGCTCTTGCATACGCAGATGACCTAGTGCTGTTTGGTGGTTCGGAACAAGAACTTCAAAACAGCATTAGCGATTTAGAAACGGCGTGTACGAACTTTAGAATAACCATTAGCAGTTCAAAGACACAGGTTATGCATATACGGAAAAATCGGAAACAGATCAATTGTGTATTGGATGGTGGTGTGCTTGAACAGGTGTCTCAATTCAAATATCTAGGCTGCATCTTCTCTCAGGATGGTAAACTGGAGAGGGAGTTTGAGCAGCGTAGAGTAAATGGTAACAAGGTTGTTGCACAGCTTAGATCGCATGTTTTTGATAAGCGTGAATTGAGTAAATAGACGAAGTTGATGATTCATGGGTCAATCTTCAGACCAACTATCACGTATGGAAGTGAGAGCTGGGTCGATTTGAAAACTTTAATCGATGATTTAGAAGTGGCTGATATGAAAGTATTGCGTTTGATTTCGGGTGTATCGCGTAGGGACCAATGGGAGAACAGGATTAGGAATGAGAAAATACGTGAGGATTTGAATGTGGATTCGATAGATAGCAAGTAGCAAGAAAGTCAAGATTGAGATGGTTTGGTCATGTACAGCGAATGAATGATTATCGTTTGCCAAAGTTAATTTTGAATGCTGAAGTGAATGCGCCGAGAAGGAGAGGCAGACCACGAAGACGATATTTAGATTCGAATAGAATGATCTAAATGAAAGAGGGTATGACTAAAATAGGGAGACTCAAGACCTGGCTCTCGACAGAGCATGCTGGACAAGGGGGAAACTACTACTACCTTGTAATTCATCTAGTACTGAAATAATGTTTGAAAATTCAAATCAATTCATTTTAATGCAATGGAATTTCAATTCATTCCAGTTTATTCCAGTATCTGTCATTAGGTTTGGTTTCTGCACATAATGTTGGCAACGAATATTTTGACATTTATAAAGAGTCAATTCCGCATTCGCATCAAAATAAATCATTTTGATTCACATTTACCATAAAACTAATTGATTTATTAATGATTCTATTGGTGAAAATTCTGAGTGGAATCTGATTTCTATTAATAATTATGGAAATCACACAAGAGAACTGGTTTTTTTGGAATTACATCGAAAAGGATATTAAAAATAAAATACCGCCACACATTAAAAATGCGTTTTGGTTAGTTTCACATGTAAAATTGTACATCAATGATACTTATTATATGAAATATTTTTTAGTGCGACTGGTTTTGGTACAGCAGCTATGTTCAAAGATATTGATGATAAGGATATTAGAGAAACAGAGATATTTGTGCGTGAGAATTTGCCCGAAATAATTTATGCTGCTCAAACAGAATCAGGAATAATGTTCAAATTAATTGAGATGAATTGGTTTTTTGGTTCATTTTCTTCAAAACCGTCCGACTTTATATTTCAACCAGATGAAAAAATTGCCATAATATCATTGTCGCAGTATGTGAACGAAAAATACAATAAAATTCAAGAACAGTTGGAGATAAACGATACAATAGTTGAAAATGGATTGACAGAATCCATATTTGGATTAGTTTTTGGATCAAACGACCACATCAATAGGTTTCCTTACCTTCAATTTTTATATTGTGATGAAAAATTAAGTGCGAATTCTATTCAACCAGTTAAACAGTCTATGACTTCAGTTGAAACCAAAGAGCCATCATCACAAACTCATTATATGCTGAAGAATATGCTGAAAACGGCTACTCAAAATTATACACGCAATAAACCTGGTTATCGATTTGACACTGGCACAAAAAATTTTGCAACATACATACGATTGTTAGCTGGTCCATTAGCATATTCGACAATACATCGAAATTTTGATTTGGCTATTCCTTCCATAACTACCACGAATCTTTTTGCCAGAAGAACAGGAAATCCAATTTTCGATTCACATCTACGCACAGTAGAACTTCTTGAATATTTGAAGACAAGAAATTTGCCGTTAATTGTATCTCTGTCTGAGGATGCCACTCGTATCGACGGTAGAATCGAATATGATTCGACAACGAATCAAATAATTGGATTTGTTCCTCCCATGGAAAAAACAACCGGTATGCCAACAAAAGACGCATTTCCGGCAAGAAGTTGTAGAGAAATAATAAGAATTTTTTCAAGTGGGAATGTACCAGCAAAATATGTTAATGTTGTGATGGCTCAGCCACTCGCCAATGTTTCCCCATTTTGTTTGTTGCTATATGGTACAGATTGTAAGTACACAGCACAAGATGTTGATAATCGCTGGACCTTTATTAAACAGGAGCTATCGAAATGTGGTATCAAAGTGCTTACGTTCTCTTCTGATTCAGACCCAAAAAATAATTCAGCAATGAGAAAACGCTCAAAACTTGGCTGTGAATCTGATTTATTTGATTCATGTAGAAAGAAGGGCAGTAGAATGCCAAAAAATTGGTTTTGCTCTAGTTTGACAGAATGTAGTGAGGATCCATTTGATATTCAAGACACAAATCATATAATCACTAAAATTCGAAATGCTTTCTTAAAAACAGAACGTTTTCCAAAGATGTTCACATTCGGAAAATATTTTATACAGATGAGTCATTTGAGTTACATAGTGAAACATTTTTCTAAAGATCAGCACTGTCTATCAAAGTCATCACTTAATCCAATCGATCGACAGAACTATTTGTCAGCTGTTAGAATGTGTAGCGATAATGTAATTCAATTATTACAAAAAAAAGTTCCGCATAGTGAAGGTACAATATTTCTTCTAAAAACTTTGAGAAACATAATTGATGCATTTTCTCCGTTTGATATTCATCCAATAAAGCGTATTAGTTTGATGTGGTACACAGTTTTCATTTTGAGAATTTGGCGTCGGTATGTAATCAAAGAAAAAGGTCTAACATTAAAGAACAACTTTTTAACATCGAATACATACTCTTGCATTGAACTGAATGCTCATAATTTGGTTCTGCTCATCCTGCATCTTGGAGCCAAAAATTTGACAAACTGCTTTCTGCCATTTTTATATAATAGCCAGCCATGTGAAGAATTCTTTAGGAGAATTCGTTCATTTACCACAACGTATTCAACAAAAGTGAACTGTAGTATTAAAGAAATGTTGGGCAGAATAAATAAAATACAGCTATTAAATGACATCAGTATGAACTCAAATTTCGAATTTCCTCGTGTAAAAAATTCACGTGAATTTCCCAGTTATGCAGTTTTTCAGCTACCTACGAAAGAAGAAATTTTTTTTGAAATAGAAAATTGTCGAAAAAATGCTATCGAAGATGCAATTGAGTATGGAATTCTAGATGAAAATTATCCTAATGATTGTATTTCATGTTGTATTTCAAGTTATGAAATGGAAACAAAAAAACAACCTCAATCGTTGCACATAAATAAAAGTGCTATAAATGTAGCCGTTTTGCGCATTAAACAATTAAAGAAATTAGCTCTTCCAAACTATGCCTACAAATTTGATAATCAAGCTGTTCCTGAAACATCTCCATATGTGGAGGTATTTGCTTCCAATTCAAAAAGATACATCGTTAAAAAGACATCGTTGTGCTGGATGTTGCGACCCGAACATGACAAACTAAGTAGTGATAGAATTATAAGAGTTAGAGGCGGTTTAGAAGCTCAATCAGAGCAAAAGAAAAGAAAAATATATAAAACGAAGAAAGAGAAAATAAAAAAATTCGGTCTTTTATATAACCCGTATATGTAAATAATTTTTTTTATTTATTTATTACGATAAATTCTCTTATTAAGATTATTTTTTCATAAATAAAAAAAAATGTTTTGATTTTTTAAATTATTGGCTATTTCAATTTAATTGATAGAAATGTGAGACAAATCAGCTGCAGCTGTTTTAAATGAGATACGTCGCATTTCGTTATTCTTGAGTTCTTTTGCAAATTCTTTTAATTGTATATCGCTTACTGAAATTATACTATTATAATGATTCCGTAAAGAATTACTATTTTGTATTACTGAAGTAGAACTTTGGAAAAACAACACTAATGATTTGTCATGAAGTTTTTCGAATGAGTTTGGAGAATTGCACGACCCATCATCATTGATTACAATTATATTGACTTTATGAATTTCTGCGACGGCTTTGATTGTTTCCATTCCTCCATACACACGCGGTTTTAATAATTCATTGTCAATGAAATCATTGCATGCTTCAACAATATTCTCAGTTGTTGGATATTCTTCGAAAATACGTCCTCTTAATATTTGTTGATAATCGTCAGTATGATGCTTGATGTGATCCACAACATTTTTTCTCATTGAGTTGGCTTGTTCCTTGTTCTGTTCCGAATTAACTTTAGATCCAAATATTTGATGTGCCAGTGATAAAAACAGGCAATTTCCCTTTCCTTCAACCTGACAATATTTGATCATTTTTGATTTTTTTACTCCTTTTCCTGCAATAATTGTCTCGTAACAAAGGTCTTCATTCTTACTTGCAACGTTTCCCATTTTGATTATTTGCTGTTTCATTTGCAAATACAAAATTCCTTCCAATTCTGAAGCGGCAATATTTTGTTTTGGTAAGCAATCGTGTGTGTCAACATTATCATTCTGTATTTTAATAACGGGCTTAATTTCCAAAGCAAGCGTCTGTGTATGTTCATTTTGACCGTGTGAAGTTTCTAAGTTCATTTGTAAATTGTTCACTTGTAAATGTTTATTTCTACGTTTTCGTTTTGATCGAAATTCTGCTTCAATTTCATCTGTTTCAATTTTATGAGTGTGTCGTCGAACCAAATGGGAAACCAGATTCGAAAGAACCCATGAACCAGATCCTGAGTCAAATCCTCTATAGAAAACTTTCACAACATTCGTCATTTGGAGGCCATCGCAAAAATTGCAAATTATTGAACCCTGTGGTAGTCCGTAACTGTTTAAAAAAACGCTTACTGATTCTAATGTGAATGATGAGAATGGCATAATTTCTTCCGACTCATATCTCGCCAAAATTGGTTTCACACGATGAAATAATTTCATTTGCAGTTCGTCAATATTTCTAGCTTTTTCAACTTTTTGGGATTCTCTTGCGTCACCAAAAATTAAACCAAAGACTGTTTCAGTCATGTTGCGTTCATATGGAATTTTACGTGTGTTGGTTCTAAAATTCTCAATACTAAAATGTTCAATGCCAAAATCATCTTCGGGTTCTCCAATAACTTCTCGAACATGCTTTATTGCTTTATCAATCAACTTTTTCTCACCACCAGTGATGTAGAAAGAGGACGGTTTAGATGAAAAAGCGCCAAAAAACCATGATTTTTGCTTGTGGTTGTATGTAATGCTAGCTTCGTTGAGAGCAACATTTAAAATTGCGGGCAAATCTTCTCGAACATATTTCTCGATTCCTTGAATATCTTCATGTGTAATATCTTTGAAAACTAATGGACTTCCAAAACCATTGAAACTGTATTTGAAACCATGAACAATAATAATAAGTCAGATTTCACAAAAATGTAAAATTGAACCTCACCTAAATATGTTTTTGATATGAGCTGGTAGTTTTGATTTAAGGCCTTCTTCCAAAATTGTCCAAAAAATATAATCCTCTTCTTTGACTTCCATTTTCACAAATCAATCTAATTCTTTATGATAAATTCTTGAAAAAGTATAATTGAATTTTCATTCAAAGCGCTGATGCAAACATAAACAACGATAGTCGCACAATGTCAAAATGCAGTATCATCACTCATTTACAATGCAAAGCCTACTGAGATCATTCCAAGCTAAAACCTATAAATTTACCATTGATACCATTGAACCAAAAAATCACACGTTAACTGAAAATAAAATATATTAGACCACACAAGACGCTGTTCTCAGCAAAAAAAAATGTAAACATACACCAATACCATTAATATTGCTAATGTGGTTTTTTTATTTATTCTTTTTTTTAAATTACGATAATATTGCATTGCATTGCATTGTGAGGTGCTTGAGAATGTCGACTGAACGGTTATCGATGATGATCGAAAGAGTGTCATAAATTTACAGAACACATCAAATTAATTTACACTATTTTTACATATTATGTTCTTTGAGATATTTGTTCAAAATCCGCGGACAGTGCAAATCTTCTTTCGATACCCATGAATCCTCTGAGCTGTCATAACCTTGCCAATGTATGAGAAACTTTACACCTTTTTTGGTTGTTCTGTGTCGAATTATATTCTCCACCACGTACTCGTTTTGTGTTCTATTTTTTTTCAACTGCATCAATAAATCTTTTCGTTCATTTTCCAAATCATTTATTTTCAATTGAAGTGATTCAATTTCTTTCCGATGACAAGCTTCCATGTGCAAACGATAAGAATCTTTCTCTTCACAACCATAACATTGTTTTATCACTTCTTTAGAATACCATTCATCGTCGTTTTGTGGCTCTTTCTTTATATTGAAACCCAGTTCACGGGCAAATTCAATCTCTTCTGGTAAACGAATACTCTGTATTGAATAAAGATTTGAACACATGTGTTTAATATACAATATGCATATTAAAATTAAAAGTGAAAAAATTATTATTTTGGAGTCGTATTACATTTGGATCAGCAATGAAACTGTCACATTGTTCAACAGCCAATTTGAAGTTTTTTCCACGACCTTTCTTAATGTACTTTTCCTTGTGCTCCAAGTAACTATGCGTATATTCTAAATCGACAAATCCACTAAACAAAATATTTAAATTAGATTTAAAAGTGAACCAAATAGTTTTATTTTATAATCTCACTAGTTTTGCGATCCAAAGAAATATACACAAAATTTGTTCGTTGGCCCTTTCAAACACTTTGGTGTTTCAACCAAAATGCCCGGCCAATAAGAACAATAGCGTAATTTTGCCCTAAAATGGAAAAAAAAATGAATTAAAACACAAATGTTTATAAAAAAATATCAAATTCTAACCAAACTGCATCTCCCATTATAATTTAAGTTGATTTTCGTTGTTTTATGTGTTGTGACTTGTGAGTTTGCGGTATCGACTTTGACAACTTATATACACACAACTGTTACCAACATAAAAACATACACACACATTTGTATCATGACACATACTGGAATAAACTAGAATGAATTGGAATTGCATAGCATTAAAATGAATTGATTTGAATTTTCAAACATTATTTCCGTACTAGATGAATTACAAGGTAGTAGTAGTTTCCCCCTTGATGCTGGAGAAGAATTGTTAGAGGGCTACCATTACTAGACAGACCAGACGCTGAAACATTAATGATCTATAAATGATTGTTGTTGTTGTTGTTGTTGAATAGATTAGAATGAATTATATACTAAACAGACTTATCCGTGTATAACTGATTATATAAATGAAAATTACTTTAATTCGCCTTTACAATGTTCTTGATGTTTTTTGTAACTTCCACTATTATACTCAGCAAATAATCTCACAAGTAAACCCTCAGACATTTCTTCGGACATTTTTTTAAATTTGAATCATACAGTCATGTTGAAAAATGTGGAAAAGATAACTTGGGCAAAATTGGGGGCCTGATTTTGAGGGGTTTAGGGGCCAGGTGCCTGTAAAGGCGAAAAATCGGGTTTCCATCAAATTCTAACTTCAGAACGGTTTGGAATTTCACTTCGGTTTCTTCGGCAAAGTTGTATTATATCTCATCGAGACTAGACGCTTTAATGAAAAATTTCAAAACTAAGGTGATCCTTAATTCTTCTAAAGATAATCATCAAATTGATAACGTAGAATTTTTATTTGTTGAAATTTTCACGCGTACATCGAAAATTGTTTTTGGTTTTGTATATCGTGCTCCGCGTTGTAGTGCAGAAAATACCCGTAAACTTTTAGATCTATTAAGCACCAGTTTCGCGCATGAACAAAACGTGATTTTTGCTGGTGACTTTAATATTAATTTGCTGAATAATTTAAATCTAGCTTCTGTTATAAATACAAACATCGCGTTAAACTTTAATTTGGTTAATGATGACTGCCCTACACATTGGTGGCCCGGTAAAATGCCATCACAAATTGACTTGATTTTTACGAATAATCTCGCGCGCGTTAATACTTTTAGTCATTTTCCGTCCGGTATTTCATTTCATGACTTGTTATTGTGTTCATACAATATCAAGACTGAAAAAATCGATAAAAATCGGCTATGTTGAGTAGACAATAAAACTGAATAATAATAAATATTGTCATTAGCAGTTGAAAATTTGATGGCATTGATTTCAATGAGCTCGCTCGTTGTTGTCGATCATTGAATTGGAATTTTAACCAATGTGAGAATGTTCACGATATGGTTTCAACGCTTAATGATAATATTCTGTATCTCCTTAATCGCTTTGCACCACTCAAATCGCGTCGCGTACGTCATTCTCCCAAGCACTGGTTTAATAATGATATTAAACATGCTATGGATGAAAGAAAAGCTGCTTACGATGATTGTAGATCAAACAATCATAGTGATGCAGTTACTCATGAACAGTTACTTGACATCTATAAGGAGAAAGCCAATAGAGTCAAGTCTCTGATTAATACTAGTAAAAAGAAGTCAACGGTTGAGAGATTCAATGAGGCTAACTCCATGCGGTCTAAGTGGAGTATTATTGAGTCGCTTGGTTGTTGCAAATCTAGCAAGGATGACAGTAATGATTCAGAAATTTTAAATAATTATAATCTTAACGATTTCAATGAATTTTTTGCCTCAATTCACTCATCCCAAGGGGCTGACCTAAATAACTTATCCCTACCTACAAACATCCTATCCACTTTTTCCTTTCAAGAAATATCCTTTGATGAATTCGCTTATGCTTATAAGCAAGTTAAAAGCAACGCTATTGGAGACGATGGCGTACCGCTTAAATTCCTCCATTTAATCATTCCAATAATTTTCAATCATGTTATTTTCATTTTCAATTATTTCTCATAGTGTTTATCCAGCTGTTAATAAAATCATCATTAAACCTCTCAATAAAGTTCCAAATCCCGCTTCCGTTTCAGAATATAGACCAATCAGCATCATTTCTGTCATTCCAAAAATCTTCTCCGTTCTACTGAATAATCAGGTAACTGGTTATTTAGAGTCTAAGCTGCATGAGCGGCCGTCTGGTTTCCGTAGAAATCACAGTTGTACCACCTCACTTTTGAACATCTCTGAGAGTATCAGATCGTCAATAAATCGCAAGAAAATTGTTATTTTTGTATCGCTCGATATAAAAAGTGCATTCCCGTCCGTTCCGCACACTGTAAACCATTCCGTACTATAGACGCTGACATTTCGGATTAAACGGCAGATTAGTACCATATTACTAAAACAAAGTTCAAAAGTACTAGAATATTTGCATACAAACATATTTTAACGATATTTTTCAAATTTGAAATTTTCATTAAAATGTTCCAGTATGCAAATATTCTAGTACTGTTGAACTTTGTTTTAGTAATATGGTACTAAATTGCTGTTTAATCCGAAATGTCAGCGTCTGTAGTACGGAATGTTTTACTGTGCATGATGCTTTTTTAAAAGTTTGTCGGTAATAATGAATCGGATTTTATCGCGATTAATAACGGTGTTCTTCAACAACAACAACAACAACAACAATCATTTAAAGACCATTAATGCCTTTCAGCGTCTGGTCTGTTTTGTAATGGTCGGCCAACAACAATTCTCCTCCAACATACCCTATCGAGAGCCAGGTCTTCAGTTTCCCAACGGTGTTCTTCAAGGTAGCAATTTCGGTCAAACATTTTTCTCGCTTTATTTTAACGACACACTTAACATTTTTGAAAATATGACCGGTCATTTATTCGCGGATGATTGTCAGGCTCTTATTGAAGTTGAGTTTGATCAAATAAATACCGGTATTGAATTAGTAAATTCGGATCTCGCAAATTTAAATGATTTTATTAAACGTCGCGGTATGAAATTAAACGGTTCTAAATCGAAAGTAATGATCATCGGTTCTAAATATCATACAAGTCGGTTAAATTTTGATGCGATCAGTGATTTGAAAATTGGTGATGAAAAACTCGAGTTCTGTAAGTCAATTAAAAACCTTGGTGTTATTTTTGACGAAAATCTCTCTTTCAATGAACATGACAAGTGTAAATTGCAAAAAGTGTATGGTGTGTTAAATCGCATCCGGCACACAAAGCATTTTATACCCAATTATATCAAACTGATATGGCTGCAGCGCTCATCGATCCCATTATGGATTATGGGAATGTAGTAACCTATGGCTGGGGTGCACATAGCACTCAAAATCAGCTCAACCGTGATCTTATTGCTGATAACGATAATATTAGATATGTTTTCGGATTGAAGCGTAGTGAACATGTTACTGAATACCGTGAGCGTTTGAATGGTTTGACGCCTGAAAATAGAGCAAAGCTTCAGTCGGCCGTCTTAATATTCAAGCAGTTGTCAAAAAAGGCTCCTAAATATCTGAATCACATGTTTATTCGAAACGGTGAATCGTCGCGTTATCCAGACAACCTTCGCGTTAATTTCAATCCGCGTACCGCATTTGACACACGTGCATTCAGTTACTCTGCAATTAATTTTTGGAACAGTTTACTGGTCGAAATTAGAAACAATGATTCGTTAGCTTCATTTAAAAACGCGTTAAAAAATCATCTACGGTCTGTGCAATAATATAAAAATATAATCTAATCTTCATTCACTCGGTGGTATGTCGTGCAGTTTCTTTTCCAATTAGTTTTAAGCTATTTCTCTCTCATCTATCCTTTCTCTTCTTTACAATTTATTTTTACTTTTTTGTTATTTTTTATTGCTTTATTCATCATTGTTACCGTAATTTAACTTTAAGTGAAATTATTATTGTATTTGCCCTGACTCTCCAGAGGCAGGCCGGTTTTACCATGGTTTTCGGGACCCAATCTTGGTATTGAAGCTTCACTTTCCCACCCCTGATTGTATTCTCTTTGCTAAAGTCGTACCATGGGCGGAATTTATGTCGCATTTGGTCTTTGACCAGCATGCTTACTAGCTTGCTAGTGAACACATATTGACATAAATTTAGGTTTCGTAATAAATAAATAAATATACATGTACGAGTTACTTCTAACACCTACTATGTACTAATTGAATCTATGTACTAATTTGAATAAGCAGTTATAATTACAACTCCTATGTGCACGGACGTATTTAATCTTACAAACTTAATTGAACACAAGATATAATTTACACTGAGTGTGAAGCAAACGAGTTTTCACTTAAAACAGACGCAAAGTGTGTACCAAAACGGCCGTAAATTAGAAACGAAGTGAATATGGGAAACAAAGACTCCAAGTAAACTGATAATAATTCATCCGGATAAACAATAATATGATTGTTCAAGATCATATTGAGGTCTTGAATAAATGAGTGTCTGTTAATTAAATCAAATTGTTTCGAAATTATTGATCGTGTTTGGCATGAAATCTTTGCATTTTGTTAATTTTTATATTTTTTTATTTCGTCCTCCCGAGATTCCATTCTGTTTACGAAATTTTCAATGATTTAATAATTTGATAATTCATCAAAGCTGAGTATTCAAAGTCAAAAATAAAATAATTTCTGTAGTAAATCGTAACACAAACCTATTATATCCCGATTCTGCAGCAATTCTAGTCGCATCATTTATATTCTTAGTTTTCTTATAATATTCAGCACCATCGGCGGCACTAAGTAATGAAACCAACGTATAAAGTAAAATTTATAAGTAATTGGATCGCACTGTGATAATTGAGAGTTTGGCAGCTGTATGCCAGCGGTATGCCAGCGCCATCACTAATGCGTCAAAAAATAACGATAAGACAACCAAACATATAAAAAATGTATGTTTGCGTCGAATACGTTCATTCTATTCCTTGACATTGAACGTGTTCATCGCAAAACATTGTATTTACATTGTTTAAATGTGCATAAAGTCGAATTTTGAATAATATTTTTGTAGATTGTTGAATAATTAAAATTCGTACGCTTTAGCAAGTATGGCGGTAAGCCATGCGGGAACCGGTCCTACTGTTAAAGTTAGAGCAATATTTGTTCCAGTAATAGCCGCATTTATTGCTTTTCCTTTTGGATTTGTTAAGAATTCATTCCTCATATAATTAGCACCATCAGTAGTTCTATAAATTGTCAAAACAACAAATAATTCAGAGTGAATTCAACTTGATCTAACAACAATTTCCTACCGATCTATAATGGAGTTTTTCATACTTTTTCCATCTGTTATATCTTTTAGAATACTAGATCCACATTGAGTTAAGCTAGAAACCGCTTGTAAAACTGCTGCAGCACTATTTGATTATTTAAAATAGACGAATTCAAGCATTGTGATGCAAAACGAATGGAGTTTTTATTCTGAATAGTTGATAAAATGAAAAACTAACCATTGAAAACCACTTGCGGCAGCAACTTTAGTTGCAGCAAGTATATCCTTTTTTTCATTAAATTTCTTCACCCCATCAACAACACTAAACAATGAAATGAATCAATTTCATTATATAAGAATCAAATTCATATTAGATTTTTTTATTTTGAATCGGTATTTATAATTTTGAGGCATACGCTTTTCCGATTCCTAATACAATTGTTGCTGTGACAGTGTTACAAGTTTTGCCTAACAGATAGGTTGCTCCCGTAACTAAAGCTGCATTTGGTGGATTATCTGATACCTGAGTGGACACTTTAGTATTAGCAGCAGGTGCTGTCATATTATTCGGCACATTGAAAAAAACTATTGCAAGAACTGTAAAGTATTTCATTGTGCTGACTGAATTGAATAAAATAAAATAAGGTATAAAGACTTTCTTTTATATTCAAATTAAGCAAAAAAAACTCTATCGTTACATTTGTTCACACTTAAATCGATAGGTAAATAAATAAGGCAAAAATGCGAATGAGATGAAGGAAGCATCTATTGTAACTATATGGGATTGTGTATTGTAAGATATTAATCACACAAGAAACGTATATACAAAACTTACTTCAGCGTGACAATGACTAATTTTTATTCACACTGAATGACAAAAGTAAAACCTAAATTAATCTAATATTGGAATAAATGTCAACTGACATTCCTTTATAAGCAAAACATGCTGAGAACACATTTTTGTTTTATAATACTAGTAAACAATTTTTGCGAAAAACAAAAATGTAAAAACACATTTTCCTATCATTATAATGGTATTAATCATTATAAGTGTCTCGAGAATTTTCAGCCTCGACAATATTCAGTATTTAAAAATTCGTAGTTTTTGGACTTAGAAATAGGTTAAATTAAGTAAAATGTTTACAAAAGAAAATTAAAAATAAATGTTAACAATTCTTGAATGTAAATTGCATGAAATTCATTAATTTCGTTTTCATCGTTATCTCGATTTATTTTCGCTAGTAATTATGTATAAAAAAAATAGAAAAAAAACGCCTTTTAAGTTTATATTTCCCAATTTTGGCTATAACCTTGGATAATTCGATTGTTAACAAAAGGATACAATAGATCTATTCTCTCTTCGGAATCAATTGAATGACAAACATAATGACAAGAAGCTTGTATATGTAATCAATGTATTAATATTCGGACAATTCATCTGAAATAAGGCGCTAATCAAGCATCATTGCTCGACCGTACATTCTTCCAAGAGAATTGCACACGAAAAACGGTTGTAGCGCAAGCGTAAAACAATATGCAAGCGTTTTTATGTTACTGTTTTTCAATATTTTTTTTGATTTTCTTCCTAACAACTAATACAGCGTAACCCTATTTTTATGTATTTTATAGCTCTTTCCATTTAAATCCACTGTTACATTTTCGTTTTCAGTGTCAATGATATTAAATGGACCAGAGAATATATATTTGAACTTATTATAAGGTTCTGTTTGTATCTTAACTTTATCTCCTATTTTGAAATTAACTGGGTTTATCTTTTTATAGTAATAACTTTTGTTTTTTAATTTCATAGTGTCTATTATTTCTTTTGTTTCCTTATGAGCTAATTGTAATCTAAATTTTAGTTGCTTAACATAATTATCCACGTTATATAATGAATTAATGTTATTATTAAAGTTGTCTTGTGATATGTTCACTAGTGTTAGCACAGCAGAGAGAAAGAGAGGAAACAACCATCTTCGTTTTGTTTTTGTTTGTTGATGAAACAAAGAGTCAATGCGACGCATATAGAACGAATTTCCATGCTAGGCATAAATTCACACTGTAGTTTACAGTTATATCACGAAGCGAAAATGAGAAACACCAAGTGAGTGGAGAAAATCATTCTAAAAATAGAATGCATGCGCTTCAATTTGTACAGAATGTCATGCGATACATTCAAATACTCATACAGTCCAAAAGCGAAATACAGACAAGCACTGGAGAAAGCAATGCAACGCATACGCAAATATCCATGCGGACAATACTCAGACATGCGCTTGAACACGCATTTTAAGCAAATGCTGGGACAAATATACACACATTGACAGCTCAATGCGAGAGAATATAAAAATTTGCCAGTTTGTGTGTGAATGTAAATAACATGAGATATGCAAAGCACGTGTTGTCGCCAATTGGTATTGTTTTTGTCTTTGTATTCGACTGTATACAAAAAAGAGCGGCACATTTCATTTTGAATACAACAAGTCTCTCTCGAATAGTGAATTTCCATGCGTTTAGTTCGAATTTGGATAAGTATTTTGTGAATAGTGAAATAGCATTTTGTGTTCAAAGCAATTTCATTGTTGAAATAAGTGCACTGCATAGATTTATTTCTCAAGAAAAAACCTGTAATTAAATAGTGTTAAGTGGATAAAAGCAAAATTTCATTGTGTTTTCGCAAAAAGTAAAGAAGTTTTCTCAAAGAAAAACTCATTCCGTTAACAACGTTAAAAAAAAAGCAACGTCGTTCGTGACAAGCACATGATTTTGAAGCGAAATATATACGCATTAATTTCATCAGTGACATAGATTGTGAGTTACATATGAAAAAGAAAGCGAATTCTTTTTTAGAATTAAAACACGCATTTCAAGCAAAAAAGCAAAAAATGGCCGACAAACAGAACGCAAAGTCAGTGGAAAAAAATCAAGCAAAAGGCGTTGATGACATGCGAGCACAACTTCAGTTCTATCTCGACAAAATAAAGAAGATAGACAAATCATTGAAAAAAGATTTCGAAATGCTAACGCAGCAAGAACTGAAGCAAAAGTCAAGCAGACTGCAAGATCTGTTCGATAAATTCGAAATAAAATCAATGAATGTTACGATTGCACATCCCGAGGGGCAAACAGACGCTGAAGATGAAGAAATAGAGGCTATTTGTAATCGCTTGAAAATGCAAATTTCGGAAAGAATTATTGAAATGCAACAACAACCACAAAGAGTTTGTGATCCAATAGAAAGCAAAGAGCAGA
Organism: Resseliella maxima; assembly: GCA_029041755.1. Lineage (NCBI taxonomy): Eukaryota > Metazoa > Arthropoda > Insecta > Diptera > Cecidomyiidae > Resseliella > Resseliella maxima. The sequence continues at coordinate 50,085 of JAQOWM010000749.1, read as the reverse complement.
GCGCTCAATCAACAAATGCAAATGACAAATGTGACACGCGTGCACAAGAAATGCCTGAAACAATATCAGAATCAAAATACACGTTTTCTGGCAATGCATTTGATTGGAAAAATTTTTTCATTCAATTCAAAGCGAATGTTATTGACAATACTGAGCTTGATGACTCAGGAAAAATGAAAATGCTAAAAAATGCATGCAAAGAAGAAACGCTTGCATTAATTTCGTCTGCCGGAATTACCATACAACAAGCATGGCAGACATTGTGTGATTTATACGGTGATACGTATAATCAAACACACTTATTCATGCAGAAACTGAACATGCTCAAACGAGCTGACAATGCGTCTGTTCAATGCTTAACAGACTTGGTGAAAATGCTACCAAATGCGTCAATGCATTAAAAGAAAATATGCCAAATAGCGATGACTCCATTTATGTTGTACTGGTTGCGAATAAACTGGATCAAGACACAAGCAAAATGTGGGAACGCCAAAGGCACACACTTGCAATGTCATGGGCATTGGTTGCAAATGAAGATGGTTCTCACCGCGAGAAAACAATGCATATGCCATCTTGGAATGATTTCACCGCATTTATGAAAGAGGAAATAATGATTCATGCCAAACATGAGCTTCGTGAAAATGCTTCACGAAGCGTTGCACCCTCTCCAAGCACATCGGATGCATGCGCTTCCCAAAACATTGTGCACAACAATTTACACAAAATTAGCAAGCCAAAAATGCCCGTTGATACGAACCCTCGCCAGAGTCCATGCCCGTGCCCTGGAGTGTTTCGATGCGGCAAATTATTTAAATGTCAAACCTTTTTAGACTATGGATTTGATGGTCGCTGGTATTTTGTGAAATCAAAAAAGATTTGTGCAAGCTGCATGAACCTCGAGCACGCAGTCACACTCTGTGAAAACAGAAGCAACAATGACCCATGCCCTTAATGCCGACACAACAACCCAAGCATGATCTTATACCATAACTCTACGATTTGTCCAGTCAAATTTGAATACCATCCAGGTCAAAAAGGCAGAGAATATTAAAGCAGTGCGCTCGAAAATCAAAACAAAATTGACAGCAATGCGCTGGAAAAATCAATGCCAATAGCAAATATGATGTTGCAATTTAAGCAAATTTAAAAAAAAACAAAATAAATTGAACAAGAATTAATGCAATTCTAAATTTATATCTACAAAGATTCATAAAATAAAAACAACAAACAAAATAAAAGGAATTCTTTCATTTCATACATTTTCATTTCAGAATTCTGACAAACAATGGTAGCTTTGATTTGTCAAAAATATGCAGACAAACAATCAGAAACATTGTATATAGAGATGCTAATATAGATCTTATAATGCACGACTTATCTAGCTCGTGTAAAGACACAAATACTTGATTACAACAAGACATGTCAATGCGGCATAAATCTTGAAATAAGTTGAATAAAAGCAGTCATACATAGAATGTTCATGCGAAACATAGCACACAAGCAAACGAACGGTAATTGCTTACAAAATAATCAAGCGAATGCAAAGTATACTTGATTGTCGACTTTCATGCAGTAATGTCGATAGAATGAAGCTACATCAAGAACAAGCAATTCACCGTTAAACAAGTCGATATTCAATACGAATAAAAGATGCTTTAGTACAAGATGTTAGTTAAGAAGTTTAGGCCAATGCGTGCTAGACAATACAATCAGTACAAATTCAAAGCAGGTGCAGAACGGTTCTCAAATAAAACGCACAAAACGACAGACATTTTGGAAGTTGAAGCAAAAGATAGTGCAAGTGCAGTGTGCTAGTGCCAGAAAAATGAATCAAGCAATATTAACCAATCATATATTAAATGCTATTGGAAAATTCAATGGCGAACTGACAGAATGGCCAACATTTCGTTATAAATGGCTCATGTTAATTCATAATAAAACAAACATTAATGCAACTACAAAATTGTGTATGCTGCAAACCGCATGCGTCGGTGAAGCCAGAATCACATTAGGCGAGTGGGAAGCCATCAAAGAAAACTATGACAGAGCATGGAATCATTTACAAGCAGTTTACGAGAAAATGCGAGAATAGTCTCCATGGCTACTCTGATCAAAGCAAATTTGCAATGCGCAACAAAACATCAGAAATGAAACAAGATTCAACATGCAAAGCAACAAATGGACATGCGATCCATTCGAATGACACAAATGATTTGTCAGCATAATAAGAAACAAATAAATTTCAAGATGGCTTCCACAAACCAAATTCAATGCGAATAACACAAGTGTGAGTGAGAGCGAATGATGCGACAATTTGCTAAGGTACCAACGCGTGCACAAATATATGCTCATATTACCTACAGCTCTCAAACAGTGCAGTCATACTAATAAATCGTTCTCACATAGTGAAAATAGTCATCAAAACGAATCCAAGTGAAATAATTGAATAAATTTCAACAATAAATTAAGATAATACGCATAATAAAAGCAATAAAATTTGAATAAAAATTGCAAAATTAAAAATAAAGATTTAAAATAAACAAATTTATATACGACGATTCTCAAAGTGAAGCCACGTGTTACAATATCGTACATATAATTTTGTTTCAAGCACATTGATGTGACGCAGAAATCTGAGTTTAAGGCGAATTTGCCAATTCTAAATTCGACGCCATATGACAGAATGCAAAAAAACGTAAATCCTGCAAAGATTTTAACAAGAAAACAAAGCAAAATAATCGAAGAAATGGCGTCATTTGCAACACAATTAAAAGCAAAGATAGACCGATTTGAAGCAAAAATACAAAGGCTTGTCGATCAAATTTCCGATGCAGAAATTTTGCAAAGTTACACAGAAGGTGATGTAGGTGAACGCCAAAATAAATTAAAAGAATTGTGCGAACAGTTAGAGAAAGCACATGAAGAAGTTCTATTAGAACTCGACGCCGAAAGTCAACGCGACATTAGAGAAAATGAAGAGCTCAATGACAAAATCACAACTGCCAAAGCAAGGCTGTTCGATCAACTTAAAAAATTAAGTGAAGTTGAGCCAAGACGAGATGACAATGCGTCAATTGACAAGAATAAAATCCAGATAGAAGTCACACAGACTGATGCAACTGGAAATGTTCCAAATATTTGGGGCAAATTTGATGGCGATTATTCAAAATAGAAATCGTTTCATGACAAATGGGTTGCTTCGATGCATAGCACCGATAAAGTCAAGACAATCGTGAAATTCCAAAATCTCCAAACCGCATGCGTCGGTTCAGCCAAAGGTGCATTAGGAGAACGGGATCTCACAGATGAAAAATATGAAAAAGCATGGGATAGATTAAAAGCAATCTATGAAGACGACTACATGCAAGTGCAGTCGTTCATGCAAAAATTAACAACCTTGCCACAAATAAATGGGTTATCAAGCAAGACCATTCGCAACACTATTGATTGTGTGCAAAAGCACATTCACGGCCTACAGCGATACATTAACATTGATGAAAAGCATCCGTATGTATAGTATTCGCAGTTATTGGCAAAATGGACGCTGAGACATATCGTGCTTGGGAGAAACATCGACCAACACTAGCCAAGGCCAATGCAGAGCGAAATGGCATTGATCCAGATAATGCTAGACCAGGTAAATACATACCAACCTGGAGAGAACTTGAAATGTTCTTAGAAAATGAAGTCACAATTAGAGTTCATGCTGAACGTCACACAAATCATGAAATTGCACATCAGCAAAGCGCTGCGCCAATTTCAAAGAAACAAAATAACCGAGTTAATAAGCAAAATCGTTTCAACAAAAGAAATAATGCTCATGAAAATGAGATACAGTGCCCGTTAGGCGACGGTCCACACAAAATTTACAATTGCCAAATGTTCAGAGATATGAATATGGTTGGCAGACAAAACCAAGTCGCCGAAAATGAATTGTGCGTTCGTTGTTTGCAAAAATCTCACACAGGTAAATGCAAAAATACAAGAAGCAATCAGGTTTGCCCAAAATGTTTGCCAGAAAGTAAACATCACAATAGCTTGCTCTGTCCAAATGCTACAGCATCAGCTAATGCAGCAATGAAAGCCACATCAAGCCAAAACAAGCGCAAACACAATGATGGCAAACAACGAACTTCGTAAAGAAGACGCCACAACTATACCAATGGTAACCCTAGGGGGATTTAACTATTCGAAAACCGGCAAAAACCATGCAGAACATGTAAGAAATCTACACAAAATGATTGAACTCGCATTTGAATTTTTAACTCCATTTAAATAACATGTACAAACTCGTACGAGTTTGAGTTCAACTTTGCATGCAAATAGGCGCGAGAGTCAGTTGTCAGTTGTCAGTCTATCATTCGCTCAAAATCAAACTAAATATACCAACAACGAACTCGCAAGAAATTGGACGCACTCGTGAGACATGTTTCCCCCTAGTGGTAACCACTCAAATCAAAGCAAAACAAAACACAATCCGTTGTGAATAAGATTGGTGAATGGTCATTGGTTGCAAAGCAAAGCAATGCGATTAAAAACATCAAGACTCCAAAAGAAGAGCAATAGCTGACACTGGCGCAACGCTGAACTGTGTTTCAGCCTAGGGGCTTATCTGTCATACGAGTCAGTACAAATCTAACGAATCAATTTCAAAAATATAGGCAAAAGTGCGAGTCTCACTAATTTTTATTTTTATTTATTTATTTATTTATTTATTCACCGCCAATAGAACTGGCTGTATCATTTGAAAATCCACACTTATATACATTTTGAAGAAAGTTTGATATACATTAAATCAGTTACATTAAAATAATTTAGTACAAGTCACAATTAATTCAGAATAATTAATTAGAATTAAATTGAAAATAATATCACATTAAATTGTTCGCAAAGAACGTGTTATGGTTTGAAATTACTGACAAATTAGAAAAATGATTATCACTTAGTGCTACAATGCGAGATTTAAAGGTGGATCTTTTATGTTGCGTTGCAAAAACGTCTTGAACATTATTTGCAAATTTACACATTTGGGCGATAGGTGCAGATGGAGTATTTCTTAGTACTTTGTCGTTGATCTTGAACAGTTCGATTCTTCGCAAATTACGATTATTTTCATTGCGAATAATTTCATCTTTCAGCGATGGGCAATGAATATTGTCATTCAGCAAATCGAACATAAACAATATTCAAGCATTTATGCGACGACGCTGAAGTGACTGCATATTGAGTTTGTTCAGACGAATATTGTATGATGAAATATTATAGTTGTTTGACATGTTTGGATATTCCTTGAGCGCGAACATTGAGAATTGACGTAGGCATGACTCAATTTTATTTTTGTGTATATCGTAATATGGTAGCCAAACCAAGCATCCATATTCAAGAATGGATTGAACAAGAGCACAATATAATGATTTCAAAGTCCGAATATCAGGTATATCATAGCAGAATCTTTTAACAAATCCAAGTGCTGAGGTGGCTCTAGCCGATATTGAATCAATGTGTTTGATAAAGTTGAGTTTATTGTCGAAGATTACTCCCAGGTCTCGTTGCTCGTTGACTCTCGTGAAACAGTGATTACCATACATGTAGTCACCTAAAAGCGGCTCTCTTCTTCGCGAAATTGTCATAACCGAGCATTTATCAAGGTTTAGATGCAGGCTATTTGCTTCACACCATGTTTTCAGTTTATTTATTGCATTTTGAAGCTTGTTTCTATCACTGGAGTATTCGATCGACGTTGCCAATTTTAGATCATCGGCGAATAATGAGACGAAAATGTCATTACCAAATGCATTCACAATGTCGTTTATAAACAATAGAAAAAGTGTAGGTCCTAGATGACTACCCTGAGGATAGTGGTGGCCTACGAACATCTACGAACACTCGTTCGTTCGTTCGTAGGCATTAGACATAACATATTTGCTCGTTCGTTCGTTCGTAAGAATAAAAATTCTTATTTTTGTCCGTTCGTTCGTTCGTAGAAATTGACAAAATGATTTTTGTTCGATCGTTCGTTCGTAATTTTTAAAAAATAAAATTTGCTCGTTCGTTCGTTCGTAGAATTCAATTTAAACTTTATTTTATACATAACAATCAATGCTCAGGTTATTTAGATTGCCTCATGAAATCCAAGTTGGAATTTCCAACACATGAATAACGAATATTTTTTGAATTGAAGAACTGTATATATTCTAAACATAGTTCTTCTCAGTACTTTTGTAAATGAATACAATTAAACAACAATGAATAGAATAATTTTATGGTGAACAAAAAAAGGGATAAAAATTTAATCAAAATATGAATTGTTTATTGAATTATATTTTTCATTTCTGTAATCATACTTGAAATTATATTTTGTTTCTTCGCACGATTTTTTCTCTGAGTTTATTTTGAGTTTATTTTGTTCAAATTAAATATGTATGCCAAACATTTTTAGATAATGGTACTAACGAACAAACGATTTTTAGAAACGCTACGAACGAACGAACGAGCAAAAACCAATTTTTATTTTTCTACGAACGAACGAACGAGCAAAAGCCAATTTTTATTTTTCTACGAACGAACGAACGAGCACAAACCAATTTTTATTTTTCTACGAACGAACGAACGAGCAAAAACCAATTTTTATTTTTCTACGAACGAACAACGAACGTTCGCAGCCAACACTACCTGAGGAACGCCTGAATTGATAACAAAATCAGACGACTCCACGAAATCATATTTAACGAATTGACGGCGATTTGATAAATATGATTTGATCCAATCTATCAAGTTCATTGGAAGGTTGAAGTTGTAAAGTTTCGAAATAAGAGTCGAATGGTCAACTAAATCGAATGCTCTGCTAAAATCGGTGTAAAGAACATCTACTTGCTTGTTTTCGTTTAGCGCCTTAACTGAATAGTGCATAAACTCTAACAAATTTGTTGAAGTAGAACGTCCCTTCGTGAAGCCATGCTGTTGCGATACGATTTCGTTTGCCACCAATTTATTAAGCTTGATATTGATTAAGCCTTCGAAAAATTTTGCAATTGTTGGTAATTTTGCTATGCAGCGGTAATTTTTGACATTCGAACGAGAGCCCTTTTTGAAGACAGGATTAACACAATATGTTTTCCATTTGTCTGGAAATACACCGTTTAATAGCGATTCGTTGAAGATTGTGGACAACGGTTGATATAGAAGTGCAGCACAGTTTTTCAGAAGTAACGGATGAATTCCATCAGGACCACATCCCTTCTTGATATTGATCTTCAACAGTTCATCGAAAACAAAAAATTCATCAAGTAGAAATTTGTCATTGTTGGTGATTTGTTGAGCATTATTGTGCAAATTCGTGGGTTGACTGAGGAAATTACTTTTGAAGAATGTTGCAAACATTTCAGCTTGCTCCTTTTTATCCACAGACGAATTTGTATCCAAACGAAGCAGTTTTGGATTGCATTCATTGTTTTTCTTTGTGTTCACGAAACGCCAAAACAAAGACGGGTCCGATTTTAATGATGATGAAATTTTTTCCACGTACGCGTTGTAAAGATTCGTATTCAACCCAGTGTATTCCTCGAGTGCCAATGAATAACTTGATTTGTCACCCGATTTTTTAAAGCGCTTCCATTCCTTGTTCTTCTTATTTTTGAGCGACCGTAACTTCTTGTTTGTCCACGGACAGCTCGATGTTTTTCTCTTTGTTTGATACGGCACGAATTTGAGTATCGCCTCAGCAATGACATCATGAAGAAATTGAACTTTTTCATCCAAAGATTTCTTTGCACAAATTTTGGTGAAATCAATTTCTGCAAAAAATCTGTTCATTGATATGAAATCAGCTCTGAAAAAGTTAGGCACAGAAATTTCTTCATCATCAATAACATTCATATGCCATTCGTACGTCAGTAGTGCTGGTGGATGATATTGACCATCGACTGTGGATAATGGAGATGGACAAGATACTTCAACATTTGTGAAATCATTTGTGAAAAATAGATCAAGCAGTTTGTTGCTGGCATTGAAAATTGAATTTATTTGATGCGCGCCACGACTGATAATATTTTCGATGAAATCACAAGCAGATTGTGGAGAAACACAAGTTGGAACAAGGACGTTTTGATCTGCATCATCCATAATCCAACTGATATTTGGCAGATTGAAATCGCCCATAATTATGAGTGTGTCATTTTGACACAGCGGAATACGATTCATCGCGGATAGGTGACTGTAGTAAATATCTGGGTGCGAGTTTGGTGGGATGTATGCCGCATAAATGAACACATTAAAATTTGCGTACAATGTTATTTTTACACAAACATATTCCAGATGATTTGAATCGTTGAGTATAATGTCGATAGAGGTTAGCTTGGAGTTGACTGCAATGAGTACACCACCACCACGACTGAGCGATGAACCAGTTTCACAGCGATCTTTACGATATACGTGATATGAGCCGTCGAAAAATTCTGATGAGAAATGTGATTTATTCAGCCATGTTTCTGTGAGAACAACAACCAAATAAGCAAAAAGCGAAGAATTTCCGAAGAACTGTTTTGATTTAGTGCGTAAACCACGAACATTTTGATAATAGATATCGGCACGCACTAGAGACGATTTATTAAATTGCTTAGCTGTGTCACCATTTGATTTAGTAATTTGAGTTGTTCCTGGCGTGCAAATTTTGGACCTCGATAATTTGGTTGAAATTTGCTTTGATAGGGAAATTGTTGATGATTTGTCCTTTGTGAGAGTGTTTTGATCGGTACACGCTTGTTTTTTTGGCTCGAAATTGAGTTTTTGTTGAATTGGTCCGAATTTGTAGCATAATAACCATTGTTTTTGCGATGCAAATTCAAATGATGATTATTTCGATTTGATTTTGATGTTTGAAGGTTTTTGGCAGAAAACATTGTTGAATAATTTTGCCCCTTTGATTTGGTGACTTGTGCGTACGATTTATTTTGATGTGGTTTTCTAACCGAAAAAGGATTAAAACGTAATTTATTCGAATATTGTGTCTGTGATTTCGAATGCATTTTTTGTGGATTCACAACAAAATCCTTCACTGTGACACCGTTAGGCCAGAACTTTTCATCAATGAAGACTTTATGAAATTGATTGTGCACCGTTAATTTGAATGATACGAATGATAGTTTTTTTGCATTGAACTTTTTAGGCAATAATTTCTTGCATTCTATAACTTCAGTGGAGTCACGGTCACTTGAGCTGATAAAGTTCATGATATCCGATTCATTAGTTGATGGATTGAATGGTGAAATATATATTGAGCTGTAGTTTGTGGAACTACGTTTGTCAGCAACCAGTTCAATCAACGAAGAATATTGAGTTACCGAATTCGAATTATCAGTTGAAATTCGTCGTCGTTTGCCATTTGTTTTGTGTTGCATATTTTCCATTGACTCTGTTGAATTTTCGTCTACTACCATTAGTGATGGATGAGATGAATCGTCAGGTGAGTTCGAATCTTTGGAAGTTGATGGCAAAATATGGATCAAATCTGCAAGTATGTTGCTTTGTTGGTTTACATTTTGAATCAGCTGTGAATTTGACATTTGTGGTGTAAATAGCATTTGTTGTTGTGTAATTGTCGATTGTTGTGTATTTGTTATTTGTTGCATTTGGTCAATGCTGTTTCCTTCGCGCGTTGAAAATGCCGCAGTAATGTTCGGTAAACATTCGTCACAGAACCATAACAAATTATCAATGCCGTTCAATAAGCCAATAATCTGTTTTTTATAGCATTTGTTTGATTGTGACAAGCAAGTAAGGTGGTATTTGTGCCCACAGAAACCGATGCATTCAATTGTATCTTGATTTGCGGTAAATTCCAAATCACACGATGAACAAGTCATATTGACGAGATGATTTAGCAGGCACACAGTAATAAAATGAATACAGTTGAAAGTTGTGACTGTATCTTGTATGTATACACTTGACACTTGACTGTAACAAAACTTATAACGCTGCGTTGTATTGATTTTTATTTTTTTATTTTTTTTTTTTTTTAAACCTTTTTGATGCACTTTGTGTTGCGGTCGCACTGTGAGAAATATTTTCGAATGAACAATTTTATTGAATGAAAATGAATGTGAATGAATGTGAATAAATGTGAATGAATATATGCAAAATGAGGGAGAGTGAGAAAGAATGTGTGATGTATGAATCTTACTTTTTGCAAATGAGTTATGAATCTACAACAAAGTGATAGAAAGAGAAAAAAGAAAAAAGAAAGCAATGTGATTAGAGCACGTGAGGTTTGCAGTATGTCGGAGCAATACACAGTGAAAGCAATGTATGAAAGTAGGTCTGTGTATTGCAATGAAAAAATGCAAGAGGTTGTGGCGGACTGAAAGTCCACGCACACCCAAAGAGGAAAAGAAAAGTTATGATTTTAAAGGCGGCAGAGCTAGTCCACGCGCCAAGTAATAGGACCAATGTAAATCAGTCCCGTAAAAAGAAAAAAACAACCAATAAAACGCACAGTTTTCAGTTGAGATTTTTTCCCCATCTTTATTGAAGCACCTTATGACTACTTAACAATATTGCTTATACATTGCTATGGTGAATTATAAGGATGATGAACTGAAAAATTGAGTTTGAAACAAAGGTTTATATTTTTTCTTTGATAATTTGATAATTAGTTTACTTATGTTAAATATACGTGTTTTGTGTTTCTGATTGTATGTTGTGTGTGTGTGTGTGTGTGTGTGTGTGTGTGTGTGGTGTGTTACCATACTCCCCCGCCTTGAGCGATGTAGCTCAATCATTTAGTTGTTAATTCCGCGTGTCTTTCTTCTTCATTGTCGCTGATTGGTAACATACTTAGCTTGTGAATAGGTCGCCTTAAAACTTTAGATCGACATAGTACATCGACTGCTCTTACCAAACCGTCGGTTCCTGGAAATGTTTTGATTATTTTACCCAAAGACCAGCATGTCACTGGTTCATTGTCTTCAGATACGAGTACAATTTGATTGACTCGTATATTTGGTTGCTCCTTTTTCCACTTTTTACGAGCTTGCAATGTTTGTATGTACTCTTTTGACCATAGTCGCCAAAAGTCGCCACGTAATCGTTGCAAATATTGGTAATGATTCAACCGATTTACTGGAATATGTGAAACATCCGGTTCTGGGAGCGTATTGAGTGCTTTGCCGATCAAGAAGTGACCCGGTGTAAGTGCTTCGTATTCATCAATTTGCGTTGGGAGTGCCCATAGAGGTCGAGAATTTACAATTGCCTCAATCTCTATGATCAATGTGTTAAAATCTTCGAAGCACAAACGAATATTTCCCAAGACACGCTTAAGATGATGTTTCATAAGTTTGACACTACTTTCCCATCCACCAAAATGTGGTGCGCGAGCTGGAATTGTAGTCCAATTGATACGATTATTTGTTAATGTCTTGTTTAAATCACCATCGGCGTTTGCCAGTGCTTGATCAATCATTACTTGTATCTCAAACGCTGCTCCGATAAAATTCTTTGCATTGTCTGAAAACATACATTTTGGAATACCGCGTCTAGCAATAAAACGTTTGAATGCTTTAAGAAACTGTGCGGATGATAAATCGCTCACTAATTCAAGGTGTACTGCCCTAGTCGTGAGGCATACAAAAACTGCAACATAACCCTTGACAAAAGGTGCATTTTTGCGTGTAGATGATTTTATATCGAAATAACCAGCATAATCTACGCCCGTAAACGTGAACGGTATTGTTTCTTCAAGCCGATACGATGGGATTTCGCCCATTTTTTGTATCAGTAACTTTTTCTTGAAGCGGAAGCAAGTGATACATTTATGAATTACCGTTTTTATGTCCTTTCTGCCATTCAAAATCCAAAATTTTTGACGCAATTTCTGCGCAGTCAGACCATAACCACCATGTAACGTTTGTTCATGTGCATAACGTACCAATAGAGTTGTGAAATCATGCTTCGATGGTAAAATAATAGGATGCTTCTCGCTCTCTGAAAGAAACGATTTTTGAATGCGTCCACCCACCCGTAAAACACCATGTTTATCGAGAAATGGATCTAAGTTAAGGATTGGACTTTTATGATCAATGGCCCGGTTTTTTTGTAACTGTTTAATTTCAGTTAAAAAGCATTCTTTTTGAACCAATTTAATTAGTTTATTTTCGGTTTCTATTAATTCCTTACTCGTGATTGAATCCTTTGTTTTAGTTTTTATTTCTTTCCATCGAAGACAACGTGAAATCACGCGCAACATCCTTTCATATTTTGAAAACATTCTTATAATACAATTGGATTCGTTTGTTTTAACAATAGCAACAATCATTTGCTTGCGTTCCTCTAAATTTTGTTTTTGTCCATATTTTTGTAATTCTGTTTTTGGCCACATCTCGTTGGTTTTCAAAAGGAATTCTGGTCCATGCCACCATAACTGGAATCGTTCTAATTCGATCCGAGTCATTCCACGCGATGCGCAATCGGCTGGATTTTGGGAGGTCGGAACATGTCTCCATTGATGTGATGGTATTAAATTTTGTATTTCTGTTACTCTGTTTGCAACATATGTTTTCCATCGACTCGGGTGATTTGCGATCCAATGGAGAACGATTTCGGAATCAGTCCATGCCTGTTGTTGCAAATTTGGAATTCTTAATGCGACCTTTACCTTTTCCGTTAAATTTGCGAGCAGCACTGCTGCATTCAATTCCAAACGTGGTATTGTTAACTTTTTTAATGGAGCGACCTTGGTTTTGGCTGCTATCAGTTGGAGTTTGATATTTCCATCCGCTTCTTCCACGCGAATGAATATAACACTTGACATGCCTCTTTCTGACGCATCGCAAAATCCCTGTAAAGAGACGCTTTTGATATCGTTTTTTAACCCGATCCATCGTGGCACCCTTACTGTACATGGGCTAGCGAATTGTTGACGAATATTTATCCATTCATGAATTATCTCGTCGGGTAATTTTTCATCCCATTCGACCTGTAAGAGCCATAGTTTTTGCATAAACATTTTTGCTGTTATGACACAAGGTGATAACCAACCGAGTGGATCGAAAAGTTTGGATATTGCTGATAGAATTATTCTTTTTGTTATTGTTTGGGTATTATTTCTTTCAATTGGTAAAAATAAAAATGTATCTGTCTGTTGATGCCATTTTATACCAAGAGTTTTGAATACGTTCGACGGTGAGTCATCTTTATCATCATCTTTTAGTTCACTTAAAATTTTTTCATCGTTTGCCTTCCATTTTCTGAGTGAAAATCCATATTCTAAAAGTGTATCTGACAGTTTTCTTATTATTTGTTTTGCTTCATCAAGTGTATTGACTGAATCAAAATAATCATCAACGTAAAATTGTTTTTTAATTTTTTCTGACAATTCGGGTGAGAGTGCAATAATCTCATCTGCGATTAAAAATAATGTTCTAATGGCCAGAAATGGCGCACTCGACACACCAAAAGTTACAGTTTTCAAACGGTAACTTTTTATTTCAGATTCACCTGGTGCTTGCCAGAGGATTCTCTGGAATTCCGAATGTTCCGGATCAACCCAAACCTGACGATACATCTTTTCGATATCACCAGTTATTGCGAACTGGTTTTTTCGCCAATGAATCAAAATTGAGAATAAATCATTCTGTATTGTAGGGCCAACTAATAATTGACTATTTAATGAATTGCCGTTGCTTGTTTTGCAACTAGCATCATAAACTGCTCTTACTTTAGTTGTAGTGCTTGATTCCTTGAATACAGGATGATGAGGTAAATAGTTGTGTTGCTGTATGGTTGTGTCAGCCAATTCCATTTGATTTAAGTTTAAATATTCTTGAATGCTTTCATCGTATTTTGCTCTGAGACTAGGATTGGTTAAAAAACGTTTTGTCATGTTTGTATATCGTTTTTCTGCTATGAATTTTGACTCACCTAGCTCAGGTTTTCCGTTTTTAAATGGTAATTGAACCATAATTCGACCATCCAAACAACGTCTTGTTGTTTTTGCATAAACTTCTTCGGCCAATTGTTCATCTGGCGTGAAATGTTTTGCTTTTGGAATTTCTTCACTTTCCCAAAAACGTTTTAACTCGTTCGACAGGTCTTCATTGGATATTTTTAACGTGAAGATTGATGCGACCATTTTTTGTCCACCATCACCGCCTGAAATTATCCAGCCAAGCTCTGTTTTTTGAGCGATCGGTTGTCCGGTCTTGCCCTTAACGAGTCCATCTAAAATTATTTCAGCGTGAACGGCGGAGCCAAGTAAAATGTCTATTCGACCACTTTTCATCCATTCGTGATCGGCCAATTCTAAATTATTCAAATGAGTGAAAGTTTCATTGATTTGTGTTGTTGAGACTGACGTGATGTTTGGTACAACAAGTGCTGGAATTTTCAAATTATAACTTGGATTATGAACTGATTTTATTTGGCACGTTGTTTTCTTTTTAACGTTATAAGCCACCGTATCACATACACCAAGAATAGGAACGCCAATATTAATTTCAGGTAATTTGAGTGCGTTACATAAACGTTTTGTTATTACATTTGCGGTGGCACCCTGATCTATCAGTGCTCGTGCATAAACATTTTGATTTCCATTACTAACTTGGATTATAGCAGTTGCCAGAGTGACATTCTTTAAACGGTGTTTCTCATCCATGTGAAGAATAATTTCACTTTGCATTTCCAGTGCTTGTAATTCTTCTGGATCTAACGACACTTCGTTGTCAAGCGAAATATTACAAATTCGTGTTGGAGGATGTAAAATCGTATGATGTCGCATGTTACATTGACGACATGAATATTTAGATATGCACTTCTCGACTGGATGTGGAAATAAGCAATTCGCACAGAGACCCATCTCTGTTACGTGCTGAATTCTGTCTTCAGCTGGTAACTTGTTCAACTGCGGACACTGAAATGAAAAATGTTCACCCATTTGTTTGCAAATATTGCATACTTTCTTCTGATTTGAATTAGTAGTTGTAATTAACACCTTCGATTGTCGATTGACTGAACCAACTTGATTTTTAGACGTTGTTCTAGTCGTGGCTACAGTTTTTAAAATGTTTATTCGAATCTCCAAAAATTCACCCAATTCGGTGACTGTTGGAATGTTTTCACGCCCCTGAATTCGTTCTTCCCAATGCTGAATGCTTTTTTCATCAAGTCTTTGAGTTAACAAAAAAATGAGAATCGAATCCCAAGACCCCGTATCGATACCAAAACTGTTAATCGCAGCGATTCATTCATTCATTACATCGAGCATTTTCGTCAATGCTTCTACCGATTCGGACTTTGACGCTTCTAATTCGAATAATCGCTTCAAATTTGCATTAATTATTGTTCGTTTTTTATCGTAATTTTTTTTCAAAATCTCCCATGCTCGATTGTAGCTGCCAGCCACCATTGGTAAGTGTCGGACTTTGTTTGCGGCATCGCCCCGCAAATACCCTTTTAAATAAGTGAACCGACAAATATCGTCGATTATAGCTGGGAATGTGTTCTGGCATGTTGCTTTGAATTCTGGCCATTCAATTTCATTACCAGAAAAAGGTTTGATTTGCAACGGAGGCAGTTTAATTGTGGCTGGTAAACCTATGGTTGAATTGTTGTAATTTTGATCATTTGTTTCATTTCTATTATCAACGAATGGCGTTACAACTGGATTTTGTGCAACATTCAAAAAGTTGTTGTGTACATTATTGCGGGAAATGTTTGACTCATGGGCTTGAGTATTATTCAAGGTAGTACCATTGCTTGAGACCGAACCATGCACGTTTTCATCACGACTGTTTGGCATATTTTGCTCCACAATGCTAGCCCGTCGCATCATTGTCATGGATTCATGAAACATGCTTGCATCTTCAGGCATTAATTCGGTTATTCTAGCTAATCCCGATATATACATTTCGTGAATGCGAGCGTTTTCAGTAATAAACGCATCGGTACCAATCCAATCACGAGAATTCTCGAGCTCATTGGTGTTAGTTCGAAAATCAACCCATAATTCTTCGAGTGCTTCTTTTCGGCTCAATAGATCAACTACTGTTGTCTCTTTTTCAAATGCACCAATGACTCTTGTTTGACGCTCAATGTCATTTACCAACCGTTTTCTCGTAAAATTGAGCCGTTCAATTTTATTTGCCATTTTCTTTATTTATACCTATATATTTTTTTTTTTTTTGTTTGGCTTCTATTCAGCTCTTTTCGGATACTTTTTTTTTTTTTATATAGGTTGTATATTTTTTTTTTGTATTATGGCTCTTCTTGAGCTCTTTTTTAATTTATTTTTTTTTTTTTTATTGTGTACTTATGAGAGAAACTTAACCCAATTCTGTTATGTACAAAAAAAATTTTTTTTTTTTTATTTACAAAATTGCAAATTATGTACAGATTGTAGTTTTATTGTTGATGGCGTACAATGTATTTTTCACGCTTAATATTGTTCCGCCGTTGTTTCCGAGTTAACTTCGGTTGGTATTGAACAATTGGCGTTGGTTGAAATTGCACAGCTTGTGGTAGCTGGTATGGCAATGGAATTTGATAATTCAATGGTTGATGGTGAAATTGTTGCATCGACTGTTGGTTGAAATGATGTGCTTCCGGATAATACTGGGTTTGAATTGTTGGTGGATACGGAAGATTTATCTTGTGCGTCCAAAAACTCCTTAATGGTGGTTCTGGTGCCGGTGTCACAATCGGTGGAACAAACTGTTTTTTAAATTCAGCACTTGGTGATCCAACTTGAACACCAATACTGCGTGTTTGAGGTTTTTCTGGAGCCACCTGAATATAGCGAACAACCCGTTTAATGGTGTCGATTGAATTTTCGGGAATTGGATCAGGCTGTTGTACGAAGCTGATGTTGTCAGTCTGAACTGGTTTTCTTGTTGACAATTGGAGAAAATATCCCCTATCATCAACTGAGTCCCCTTCCAAATCGACTCTCTCGTTTAAATTGATGATGTCGGCGTCTTCCGACGGTTCACCGGTGAGCGAATGGGGAGAACACAACCTTGCGCGTCGAGTATTTACTGGAGTATTCCGGATTTTCTCAACAATTCCACTGAGTTTTTTGTTCGCACTTTGCTCAGCGGTTTTTGCTGCTGTTTCAAACAGTTTACGACGTTGATCAGGCGTAATTTTTGGAAGTGTTTGTACGAGACGTTGTTTTCGTAATCGGTTTGTAATGTGTCTCACGACAATTTTGCGGCCATTTGATCGAATATTCTGCTTGAGTTTAACAATTGAATATTGCTTCCCAGCGTAACTTCGCTTTGCTACCAAATGTTGCGGTCGCACTGTGAGAAATATTTTCGAATGAACAATTTTATTGAATGAAAATGAATGTGAATGAATGTGAATAAATGTGAATGAATATATGCAAAATGAGGGAGAGTGAGAAAGAATGTGTGATGTATGAATCTTACTTTTTGCAAATGAGTTATGAATCTACAACAAAGTGATAGAAAGAGAAAAAAGAAAAAAGAAAGCAATGTGATTAGAGCAGGTGAGGTTTGCAGTATGTCGGAGCAATACACAGTGAAAGCAATGTATGAAAGTAGGTCTGTGTATTGCAATGAAAAAATGCAAGAGGTTGTGGCGGACTGAAAGTCCACGCACACCCAAAGAGGAAAAGAAAAGTTATGATTTTAAAGGCGGCAGAGCTAGTCCACGCGCCAAGTAATAGGACCAATGTAAATCAGTCCCGTAAAAAGAAAAAAACAACCAATAAAACGCACAGTTTTCAGTTGAGATTTTTTCCCCATCTTTATTGAAGCACCTTATGACTACTTAACAATATTGCTTATACATTGCTATGGTGAATTATAAGGATGATGAACTGAAAAATTGAGTTTGAAACAAAGGTTTATATTTTTTCTTTGATAATTTGATAATTAGTTTACTTATGTTAAATATACGTGTTTTGTGTTTCTGATTGTATGTGTGTGTGTGTGTGTGTGTGTGTGTGTGTGTGTACCACTTTGGGTGATATATTTTTTGCCAGTATTTGTTTATTAAGCGATTGACACAGAAAAATAATATAAAATCAATGAAAAACAGACTTTGTATTCACAAAAATATACACAGCAATTACGAAAAACAATAATAGCACGTATAAAAAAAACAAAATTGTGAGAGCTACAAAAACACACGACCAACGCTTGTCGATTCACTTTTGTTTCGAATGTATCATTTTATTCATAATCTGTATGAAGATTCGCGAGTCTTCCAAAGTATTTCACAAGTTTTTCATATAAATCTTCAAATCACTAAACAAACCCAAATGACATCAGTTGAATTTGACACCATCGGTGTAGAATTTCATTTACAGCCGATTTGTTTTTCTTAACTTTATTATTTAAATGTTTCGACGAATTAAGTACTATTAAGTTTTCATCATGCCCAGGCAAGAATTTAAATACTTCAACGTTTTGATATTGTGTGTCTTTCAAAATATCACTGAATTTTATTCTATTAGCTTGCACAAAATCTTCAATATCAATTAAACTTTGTTTGTCTAAATTTTGTAAACTGATTTTGCAATCAAAACCACTTTCAATTAGGATTAATTTTAAAAATTTTGCCAAATGATTTTGCGATTTTTTTTAATAGCAATGCCTAAATAAAATATATTTATATATAAATTGTTTTAAATCTGTGATATAAAATCGGATAGAAACTAACCATGACAAAAAATTCGTCCGTTGCTTTGTTTAAAATTTAACATCTAATGCTTTGCATTACAAACGTTGTGGTATCTTGTCAATAAAAACTGATTCGTGGATTTGTTACGAATACCATACACTTTTAATGCAGCGACTCGTGTGTGAATTTATTTGTATTTGTGCGAGTCAGTGCAAATCCTTATGGAGTAGCGCAAGTCATTGCGAGTCTTTTCAAGTCAGTTCATGATAATTCGAATCAACATACAAATGGCGCGAGTCTTGATGACTCGCTTTAACAAATAAGCCCCTAGGTTTCAGCCGATTTTGTTAATGATAACAGGCTATCAACAATAAAATGCCAAAAAAGAATATTAGGTGTAAGCGGTCCGGAAATTATAAAACATAAGATTAAAGCAATCATACGGCCATGGTTTCAAAGCGAATTCACACTTCAAGCAGAATTCTTCATATTAAAGCAATTAGATGGAATTTATCCAGACAAACAAATCAATGTAGCTAAAGAACAAATATTGCATTTAGTTTTAGCTGATAAGAATTTTGATGTGGCAGCTCCAATTGATGCACTGATTGGTGCTGAAGTATACTCAGAAATTAAAGGACCCGATTTGTATAAGCTCAAAGATGGTGCAATGATGCAATCATCTGAATTTGGTCATATTATATTAGGAAAATTTAGTATTAAGAAAGAATCAAGCGATTCAACTATTCTAAATGTATATGTAAGTAAAAAAAAAAACAAAAAAAGACAAACCAAAAAAGAAAAATCAAAAATTTTTGAACTCGATTCAATTACCTCTATCAAATCGATTCGTTTCACTCAGTGATGATGAAGATATATCGGACAATGAACAGAAGGAAAAAAAAGTAAAAATTGTGCCCGTGATAGTAACTGATGTCAACAAAGATATACCTAAATTGATCTCTGATTTAAATGTAAACTGTGACATTAAGATTACTAGTGTAGGCAAAAAACTGTATCCAAAAACGGCTGAGGATAGAATTAAAATTATCACAGCCCTTGATTCCGCAAAATTCAATTATTTCTCGCATTCAAACAATATCAATAAATCATTCAAATTAATTCTATGTGGACTCCCCGTAGTTGAAATAAATGATATTAAAGAAAGTTTAACTGCAACATATAACGTCACTCCGACCAAAATTATTATGTTCAACACCAAGGCAACGACTAAAATGTATCTGTGTCATTTCACATCTAGCGAAGATGTGAATGTAAAATCTGTTTTGGCTATCAAATCGGTCTATCATCACATTGTGAGTTGGAAAAAATTTTTGCCAAAAAACAAAGGCCCAACGCAATGCTTTCAATGTTGTATGTACGGACATGGCATTAGTAGTTGTAAGCAGTTCGCTGTGTGCATGCTATGTGCCGATAATCACCTAACAAAATCATGCACGGCCATATCAAAAGATACAGAGAATCCATCGTACAAATGTTTCAATTGTCTTAGTGCTAAACTAAAACACGACCACAAAGCAAACGACGCTGAATGTCCATTCCGTGCCAAATACATAGATACTATGGAACGAGCACGATCAAACAAGCAAAATCAGAATAAAATGAATAATAGAAACACACACACAACTAATTCAGAAAATAACAGTGGCAATTTTGTTAGAGCACCAATACCGCCACCGCTTTCAAAAACGTTTGCCGAAACAACGGCACAAAACACACAACCGAATCACCGCCGTACAACAAAAACTGATGCTAATACTTCACATCAACAAACGAACAACAACCTATGGACTATCGGTGAAGTAACACAACTACTCTTGAGTAGTATAAATGAATTAAAGCAATGCAAATCAAAACTTGACCAACTGACATCATCGCTAATCTCCTTCAACATGCATGCAAATAAAAATTTGAAAATTATGTTTTGGAATGCGCAAAGCGTTACTAACACTACGAAACGATTGCAGTTCGAACACAAACTCTTTACCAATGAAATTGATGTTGCTCTTATTGTCGAAACGTTTCTGAAACAACACATATCGTAATGACCGCTTACATTCTCCGCATGGTGGTGTTGCGATTGTAATACGCAAAGGCCTCTCACACAAATGTATTCCGCCTCTCAATACAAACGCCATCGAAAATATAGGTGTTGAACTAAAAATCAAGCAGGCTCTAACGAACATCACTGTTGCTTACTCACCAAGATACACACAACATTTTATGACCGACATCGAAACACTAACAAAATCAAATAATCAATTCATGTTATTCGGTGATTTCAATGCCAAACACACTTCTTGGAATTGCTCAGTCAACAAAAAAGCGGGCAATGAACTATTTACAATGCAACAAACAAACCAATTTCTGATCTATCATACTTCTGATTTCACTCATTTCCCACACTCTGGGAAAAATCCATCCACTATTGATATTTTAGTGTCAAATGTCAGCTTTCCTTTTGAATTTTACGCGGACACTGACCAAATGTGCTCCGATCATCTACCCACAGTATGCTGCACGTCCGAAACAATCACTCACTCAAATTCCCATAAATTTGATTACATAAACGCAAACTGGAGAAAATATCGTCAAATTATTAAAGAAAAGGTGAATTTATTGCCAGTCCCATCATCACCAACAGAAATTGAATCGTCCATTGAATGTTTTACTAAGATTATCAAGAATGCAAAACTGAGCTGTATTCCAACGATCAAATTCAATCACAAACCATAAATTTCCTAGGGGAATTTATCCAATCAGATGTGTTGCAGATATTGCAGATAGTTTGGATTTGCAGTGGATATTCTTCGTGATCATAGAGTGAATATCCGCGCTATCTGCTAAAAATCCGCAAATATTCGTAGGCAACACTCAATATTTGATGTTCTAGTGCTAGAAAATTTGAGCAGATTTTTCGCAGATTTCTTCGGATATTTATTCGATAAATTCCCCTAGCAAATTTCCATCTTTTCAAAACAATTAATTCAATTTAAAAATAGTCTGATTCGACAGAAACAACGCACATCGAATGAAAATTCGCAACGCGATTTGAAAATAGCAATCAATGCTCTGCAAAAAGAAATCAATAAACAAATTAACGCAGATTACAACGACACTTGGAACAAGAAAATGGCCAGCATACCAAAAGCTAGCAAAAAATTATGGAATTTAGCCAAAGAATTCAGAGGTAAAGCAGACTCCAATGTAAACAAAATCAAAATAGATAATTGTCAAGCGATAGGTGATTTGGACCGAGCAAATCTCTTAGCTGACATTTTCGAAAGGGCACACTCAATAACTGCCTCGTTTACACATGAAAATGATTGTATAGTTCGCCAAACAATTAATTCATTTAAGTCATTTGCTAGTTTGAGCTGTAATATTCCATCTATTAATACGCATGAAATTATTGATATCACTAAATCATTAAAACCATTCAAAGCACCCGGTCCCGATTCAATACAGAACATTTTGCTGCGAAATATCCCAACAGTGGCTATTGAATGGCTCACCAAATATTTCAATAGATGTTTACAATGGTCCATTTGGCCCACAAATTTTAAAATAGCGAAAGTCATACCAATTTTAAAAGCGGGAAAAGCCGCAGCAGACGCACATAATTATAGGCCAATTAGTCTACTCAACGCAATTGGTAAAATCTTTGAGAAAACCATATATACTCGACTGTCAAATGTAATTGAATCTAAAAAACTGCTACCGTCAGTTCAATTCGGATTTAGAAAAGGCCACTCAACGACACATCAAGTAATGAGGATTAAGCAATTTATCATCAAGAACAAGTCAATGAAAAAATCAACTGGTATGATTCTACTCGATATAGAAAAAGCATTTGATTCTGTTTGGCATGACGGATTAATTTACAAATTAATCAAAATGAAATTGCCGACTTATCTTATTAGAATAATCCAGTCATTCATAAGCAACCGTCAATTTGAAGTTCATGTCAATGATTGTGTCTCACGCAGAATACCTATTCCTGCCGGCCTTGCACAAGGCACATGTATTTCTCCAATTTTGTATGCATTGTTCGTTGCTGACATGCCAAAAATCGATAATATTCATAGCGCTTTATATGCCGACGACACAGCCCTTTACACTGCAACCAAACAATCTAACACAATCGTAAAAAGATTAAATAATGCATTGATAACTCTCAAAGAATATTTCAATAAATGGAAAATTAAACTCAACGAAAACAAAACGCAAACAATTATATTCCCATTCAACCGTAAACGCATCAGAACACCGTCAATCCCATTTCGTAATGGCCAATACACACTTGAACTAGCTAAGGCAGTCAACTACCTCGGAGTTACATTAGACAAAATGCTACGTTTCAATCAACACATCACTAATACAATTAATAAAACCAATAAATGCTTCAGAGCACTATTTCCAATGATAGCAATGAATTCCAAATTGTCAATAGCTAACAAGGTGCTTATTTTCACAATGATACTAAGACCCATAATGTCATATGGATGTCCTATTTGGTCCACAGCCGCTACAACACATCTAAATAAATTGAAAGTAATGCAAAATAAAATTCTGAAAACTATATTCAAATTGCCTAGGCGCACATCAACGAGTCAAGTGAAAGAAATTACTGGTTTCGACAATTTTAATTCATTTATGCAACTATTAAACCATCAATTTGCATTTAGCTGTATAAATTCCAACTTCGATTTAATCCGTGAGATTGAAATCTTATAATTTGTAAATATGTAGTTTTGTATACATAATTCTTTTTTGTTTATTTCCATTTTGTTAGAAACAACAAAATGCAGAAAAAAAATACAGAAAAAAAAATGTAGAAGACAAAACGCAGAAAAAAAAAATGCAGAAAAAAAAACGCAGAAGACAAAATGCCGAAAAAATAATGCAGAAGACAAAATACAGAAAAAAATTGCAGCACAATTTCATATGTTTGTAATGCCAATGTCGCATCATGTTCGTTTGTTGTTTAAATTGAAACTGCTGAATTCGTTCAAAATGCTATGAAAAAGAAAAAAAGTTGTTCGACAATTTTCTGATGAAAACTAAAAATTGAATTTTTTTCAATCGCTCAACAATTTCAATCATGTTTTCTATTATACTTGCTTCAAATTGCGAGTGTTCCAAACTTGCGAACCATATTTTAGAATTGGAATAAAAAAACTAAAAAAATAAAATTTTAATTGTATATGGTCCATATAATATGGATCATTGAAACCTCTCGCAAAACGTTTGCTCTAAACCAATCTTGATTTAGCTCTGACATAAATTCGTTGTTAGCTTTAACTAAATTTCTCGTCCAAAATTAGACCAAGATACCTATAGTAATTTGGTCAACCTTTTCCATTCCAATTTGAGAAAAATAAACTAAAATGCATTGAGTCATTGATAGCGAATAGGTCTAATATCAATTTTGAGGAATTTCTAATGTTTTATCTTTTTCACACATTCTGTCTCTCTTACATTTTTTGCGCTTCGCATCAGAAAGAAGAATGAGAGAATAAAACAGAAATGAAAAACGGTAAGCAAGACGGAGAAATTCAAATCGTATTCAAAAGAGAAAAAAAATCAAAGTGTCCCAATTTGCTTTCGCTTTTCATTTATTATTGTTCTATTAATATATTAATATATATTTTAGAATCGATAGAATGATGAATATTTCTTCTGCTTACATGTTGCGGAAAATGCAATTATTATCAGCTATATTCTGTATTTCAACACATCGCTTATTAAAATACATTAACAAAATCAATTGATTTATGATGAACGTCAGATTTTAACAAAAAAAATATCAATACTCAAGCAATACAAATCTGATTGAAAAATTGTAATAAGAACATTCCATGTTAAACGTTCCCATCATTTTTATTGATTTTTAATTATTCAAAAAGAGTAAAAAGAAATAAAACTATGTTAAACTCGAATTATACGCTGATTGAGTTTGACTTCACGACTTTTTCTCTTATTAAATCAGAAGAACATACAACAAAAAACTAAAAAAATGAGTATAAATTCAAAATGGAGCACATTGTCAACAATTGTATTTTATGTTAGCTTTGAGTTGATGAAATTTAATGTTTTAATTTCGCTACGCTTTGTTTTTGTCATTTCAATTTATAATAGATTCAATTCGAATAACGTTATTGACCTACATTGAAACCAATTTTACTGTCATTATGATTGATAATTTCACTTATTTTTGTGCAACTCATTGTAACAGTGGTCATCTCTTCTGATTCCATTGCACATTTCGACGAAAATAGATGAATATGTACATTGTACGAATTTTATGCCATTCAACCATGGTTTAAATGCGTTAATTCAATTCAAGAAAATCATGCGACAAAATACATTTGAAATTTTGTTGATTGGTCAAATCGGATTTCTCAAACTCATCCTGTTGGAGTTCAAAACCAATTATCATTACGCGTATAAAAATTCAATACACTCTTTATATTTATTTGACTAGATGCTAACGATCCAAAGGTTTTGTGAAATTGTATAGAGAAAAATGCATTCCTGATGAAATCAGCTTAAATTAGTGTAACAACAAAAAATATGACAAAGTACACATGTGATTGAAAGTATCAAATACAAACAGTAAATTTCAAATCAATTTCATCACACTTTCAGAAATAAGCCATAAAAAAATAAAATAAAATTTGTTGACAAACTAGGACAATAATATGTGATTCCGGACTGAAGCTATTTATTAATGCGATCATTCACCGAATCGAATCATTCCGTAATGTATTTTTGTTTTAGTTTTCGCACACAGTCGAAATGCATACACTATATTCATCAATTCATCTCTTCGTGCTTGTTGTTCTTTCTTATATTCTTTTGTAAGTTAAATTCACAATGCTGCATCTGAATGTGTTCGTGTGTTCGTCGATACAATCGCCTCTGTTATGGATATTGTAAGCAATACAAACAAGTGTTCATTTCATATTTGGAAGCGTCGTTGTTTAATTTTTTCAATAAAATTGAAAATGTATTTGTTTTCTTACTCACAACAAATGAATGTGTTTGTGTGCAGATCAAATCGATTTTGACTGCGTTATATTCCTGTTCACATTATGTCATGAACAACAACAGACAAATAAAAATCAGTGCTACAAATAAGAAGAGTGTTTATTTTGTGTTTAAGCCAGAAGTAGGATAAAATTAAACATTTTCAGCATTTCGATTTTGTTTGATGTATG
The DNA here is from genome assembly GCA_029041755.1 of Resseliella maxima. Classification (NCBI taxonomy): domain Eukaryota; kingdom Metazoa; phylum Arthropoda; class Insecta; order Diptera; family Cecidomyiidae; genus Resseliella; species Resseliella maxima. The sequence continues at coordinate 24,202 of JAQOWM010000749.1, read as the reverse complement.
CTGAAACAATTTTTCGTTATGAATGACGTCAAACAATGGACAAGATTCATTAGCAAGCGATTTTTTTTATTCGCTTACTGTAGCTCAATGGCATTTCTCATAAACATTTGTGTTTGCTTTAATATTCTTTCTGAGTTTTTGTTTTATTCAATTTTATCAATGATTTCTTTGATTCTTTGACTGTTTTTTGCTTTTATTCTATATTTTGAAGAAGAACACAAATTTATTTGATTACAATTCCTATGTTTGAAGAAATTGTTTGATAATTATATGATAGAATGAATGCAATTTGCAAGTTTTGATGAATATAGTTGTGTGTTGAATGTTTATATAAATCGTAAGCGAATAATATTTGATTCAATATCGGTTATTGTGAGCAATTGAACGCAAATATGGCAGGAAAGATCCATCGTGAATTTCTGCATGAAATTTTTTGACAAATTTGATAAGTTTTTCATCTTGATTTTCGTATTTTTTACGCCGTCCACCTGGTTCATTACTTCCTTCAATTTGGGCCATATTCATTTCCTGAATATCTTGTTCTTTTTTCAACTCGTCAATAAACGTGAATATGTTCGGGTGAACACCCCACATTCGGTTAATTTTGTCAGCCTTCAACGCAGTTGTTGGTTCGGGGGGATCCTGACAATATGTTTTCGTATACATTCCATAACTTAATAGAAAACAACGGTTCCTTTTTTTTCCCCTTTACGGTCAAATGCATAAACGTATGTTGATTGAAAATAATCAAGAAGTGATTCAATTTTGTCATCACCATTCGTATAAAATTCGGTTTCAACAAGCTCTTGATATACTTCGTATACATTTGTTTCTGGAACGAATGCTAGTGCAATCAATAAGCGGATATTGAAAGCAAAATCTTCATCTTCATTGTATTTTTTTTGTAAGCCAACTAATTGAATGCGCCGCCACACATTTTGTGTGAAATGGAAATGACAACCATGTATTTCTGCGTATGCAAAATTTTCGCGAATAGCATTCATGGCTGCCATTTCGAAATCAACCATGATATCAGTTGGGTTGATCTTTGGTTTCAAATTGAGCAGAACTTTGAACACTTCACTATATGTTTCTTCTTTTTTGCTTGTTAAGAGAATATACACTAAAGGTACATGCCAGCCTTTGTAACGACCTGAAAAGACGAGAATGAACAAAAATGTTGAATGGAAAGTTTGAATCATTATGTTTTTTCTAAAATAAAATTACCATGAATGGTATAAACTTGTTTGAATAGTGCCGGTGTAACGGAAAATGTTCCATCCATATAAATTTCATCGCACATCGATAAAAACTTCAAATTTGCTTGTGTGGCAAATATTATTGTACGATCGCCAATATCATTATCAATCAAATCGCCATCAAAAGAGTCATAGACCAGAAATAAATTCTTGTTGACTGTATGGCGATATTCTTCTGGAAATATCAATTCGGACAAACTTTGTGGATTTTTTGGTACACCAGGTTTACGACGATAGCGATTAATCATTCGTGACATAATTTTCTCACTTGGTAATTTAGCTTTTGTTGCATATTTTGCACCTTGAATGCTCTCAGAAATCACTTGCCGTTTTGTTTGTTTGGTATATTTTGAGAGATGCTTTAATTTCGTCATAATTCGTTTTTTGCCGATTTTTCGAGAATCACCAGTATGGATATGTTGGCCTTTTAAAATGAAATGACGAGGGTCGTCTATATCCACTGGTTTATGTAAACGCTTACCGCAACCTTTTGAACGTGCACTAGTTCTGCCATAGGAAAAATAATTTAATTAGTTAATTTGAAGCAAATGATTTTTGTCCTGTTATTTTTGCAATATACTCAAAAAATACAATGACAATATTAACAAATTTTTTTTTCTGTTCAAAGAGAATCGTAATTCGTATGTTGGAAAAATTAAATTTTTATTCAGTATAAAAAAAAAGTTCTCCTAGTTGGGATTTGAACGAATAATTTTTAGATATCATTGCAAATTTTGTTTGAAGAAATCGTGTCGAATGTATTTGAACAAAAAGTCATTTTTCTTTCACATCTTGCAACTACATTCTTCAAATTCAATTATTTAAAACACGTATAGAAAAACACATTAACAAAACTCACTCATCGCTCATATAGTATTCGGTTCCATTGTATGATTTGTCAAAGCGAAATTTAAATCCACCATAAAAAATAACCTTTCGAGCACTTTTGTTGCTTAAAAATATTTCTGTCACTGGAATTTCATCTGCGTCTGGAACTGTGTCTGGCACTGCATTTGGCAGTAATTGCGATTCAGGTAGTTTCTTACTTTCTTTCACAGGCGGTTCAGGTGTTTTTGAACTTTCTTCTGCAGGATCAATTGATTTTTCTTTTTCGTCTGCCTGTTGTACGAATGCCGGTATTGTCAAATCCACTATAGGTTTTTTGAACTTTTGCTACCAGTTTCGGGAGCACACGAGACATTTTATTAATTTTATTTTATTTGATCTTCTTCAATCGGTGTCCGTGTCAAAACTAAATTGATCAAGGCAAAAATGTCATAGCTATGCGAATTGATTTTGTTTTTGTTTTTAAATCAGCAAAACAATGAAAACAAATTTTTGTCGATTTATCCCAAATATTTCCAATCTAACAAATTTTGCTTTCCTAATCATTTTGTTGCAGTCGTCAATATTCAAAATAAAATCGAATTTCCAATATTTTTTTTTCCATGAATTGAGAACATGATTGAAATTGTTGAGCGATTGAAAAAAATTCAATTTTTAGTTTTCATCAGAAAATTGTCGAACAACTTTTTTTCTTTTTCATAGCATTTTGAACGAATTCAGCAGTTTCAATTTTAACAACAAACGAACATGATGCGACATTGGAATTACAAACATATGAAATTGTGCTGCAATTTTTTTTCTGTATTTTGTTTTCTGTATTTTGTCTTCTGCATTATTTTTTCGGCATTTTGTCTTCTGCGTTTTTTTTTCTGTATTTTGTTTTCTGTATTTTGTCTTCTGCATTTTTTTTTCTGCGTTTTGTTGGGGTACCGGAACGATTGCAGTTGCCACACAGACAGATTTTTATGTTCAATCTGTCAAATGTTTATTCCAGACAGGAATATATTTCTTACCATTCCTTATTGGAATAAATATGTATTGGTTTATTCCTATACGGTATAAACGTCAAGCTATAGCTTAAACATATATGTCATGTTATTAAGTATGGTTCACACATTGACATTATACCTATTAGGAATAAACCAATACATGTTTATTCCTAAACGGAATGGTACGAAATTTATTCCAGTTTGGAATAAACGTTTGACAGATTAAACATAAAAATATGTCTGTGCAGAACTGCCCGTTTAGTTGTTGGTTGGTTATGGAATATTTTATCCTCGTTCATCATGTGGACCTCTGAATTTGAGAGTGCCTCATGTAATAGAGTATGATGCCGTTTTTGACACTTTTTAAAACTGAATTTCGATGTGCATGTCGATGTTTCGTGACCATATAAACAATTTGAGCATAAACGTCGTTCCAATATAATTTCTAGTGCTTCTTGTGCATTATTTGTTAATTTTGGGCATTTAAACACACGGTGTTTTCCGTCATATGCTCCACATATTTCGTTTTGGCGTGAGTATAAAATCATCTCGTCTGCCTCATCCTCGTCTGCATCTTCTTGTTGTGACTCTGCTGTTGAGTCTTGATTGATTGGTTCCTTATTTTCCAATGCTGTTGTTGCGAATTGTTTGACCATTTGGATTGGAGTGCTTTTTTTAATGGCACCCTGATTTATTTTTGGGCATGCTGATGCGATTCGATAGCGGACCTCTAGGAAGTCCAACATTTACTTTAACGTAGCTGGTTTGTGATTACCCTTTCTCTCTTCTTCCCATTTACTGAGAAGATACATATTGAATTTCCCTTTGAGTAAGAACACAATCATTGGGTCCCAGGTTTCAATCATGATGTTGAGATGTTTCAAAGCACTGAGCTGTTCCCACATTGCATAATGTACATTTGTTTGTTTTTAACAATGTTCATTCGTTTTTGCTGACTTCTGCCAATAGACAATTATTTCAATTTATTGAAAATTTGGAATTTATTTCTTATCAAAATGGTAAATCTTTAATTTGTGACAAGCCAAATCAGTTCTTTACTTCTGAAAAGTCTTTGTGTTTTTGGAATATTTTCAATCACGAATCAAGAGAGAAATGACTGTCAAAAAGTCCAAATGACATTTTTTTTCATGGTAGTTCAAACAGGTTTTTGTTTGTGTTACGCAACTCAGTAACGGTCAAAAATTGTTCAAGGGTTCAAGGATCGCTACTCCCGTGGCGGAGAATGTTGTTGATGAGTAATCATAACAACACCCAGAGGAATTTGACAGTCAATATTCCAACATTTGATTTCAAATGTCATATTTCCAACGAACGTTGTAATATTTACAACCATGGTTGGAATTCTATCATCACAGATTTGTTTGCACTAATACCGATCCGCTTGAGCGCGCAGTTGGAATGTTACACTTACAACCAAATGCGCAACTGCGTTGGTATTAGTGCAAACAAATCTGTGATGATAGAATTCCAACCATGGTTGTAAATATTACAACGTTCGTTGGAAATATGACATTTGAAATCAAATGTTGGAATATTGACTCTGGGTGAACATAATTTGAATTTAGTTCAAATCTTTTGTTTCCTGTTTAAGCTATTTAACTTAACATTTTGTTTTCCGCTAGGGGGAAATCGAGGGGGAAACCACTTAAAAATAGTTTGTATTTTAATACAATAAAAATGTAATCGAGAGAATTGAAAAAGTAGTTGAGGGAATGAAAAAGTAATCGGGAACCGCAAAATGTTTAAAACAATCGGTATAGTGGCGACCTATATTGTATGCATGAACTGTCACTATTTGTTATTCATTCTTTCTATTTGTGTCTTGAATTGAACAGCCGTAAAAGTTCTGACAATGGAAATTAAAGAAGAAAATATGAACGATTTGGTTTGGTGAGATATTTATATTGTGAAATAATTTGTTCATAGATCTTGAGTACGATTGTGTTTGCGTTTCAGGGCAAAAATGCGGTACTTTCCTTACTGGCCAGCTAGGGTAAAATTTATTTTTGTCCATATTTGTGCGTGAAATAGAAAAATACGGATTTTCATTATTTTAGGTTGTAGAAACTCCACCTGCATTAGGTCCAACGCCAGCAAACAAGCTATGTGTTTTGTTCTTCGGATCAAAACAATTGTAAATATAACATATTTTCTATTTCATGTTATAGAGTTTTGTATTGAATATTTTTTTCAGTGGATTTGTTCCTCGAAATAATGTTGAAAGGTATGCAGAAAATCGCGAAAAATTCATTCACAAAGCCAAAGGTGCAGCTTTCTTGACTGCCGTTCAGCACATGGACGAATATATTTCAGATAGAGTGGTGTGTAAAAACGTTTGAATATTCAACACAAGTATCCGATATTCATTTATACATTAAAATATTTTTTAGAAGTTTCGCTCTCATGGATGTGTGAAACCAGTTGGCAAAAAAGTTGTTGTTAAAAATGAACGTGACGTTGAAACTGAACGTAAAGTCAAAGTTGAGAAAATCACCGATCGTGTTGCGATCACAAATGAACCGACAAATTCATCGACACAAGAAAAAAAAATGTTAATTGATAAATTGGTAGCAATGAAAACCGAAAATCAAACCATGACACAAGATTTAAACGATCAAAATGCTGAGTTGACAAAATTGCGCACATCAAAGCAATTGCTTGAAAAAAAATTGGAAGAAAAAAAAATGGAACATTCAACAATTATTCGTGAATTCAAAAAGAAGATATCAAAACTAACTGAAATGCAAAGCACCAGTCAAAGTATCATTGACGATCTGAAGCGAAAAAATCAGTTGCTGGTTTCACAATCCAAACAATTGTATGCTGGTCTCAATCAAGCCACAAGCAATAAGTCCGATAGCGAAAGTGAAAATGCAAAAGATTTGTACGAAGTTGAAAAATTGCTTGACCATAAGAATGTCACCAAAACTCATTGTGTTTATCTGGTCCGGTGGAAAGGTTATAGTGCAACCCATGACAGCTGGGAGCCCGAATCCAATATTTGTTGTCCAAATATTTTACGAAAATACAAACAATCCAAAAAACGTTGTGCTTAAGAGACTTTCTTCCTTTCCTAAATAAATGACACTAAATTCATATCATGAAATGAAAACACACTGCATATTCTATAAATAAACAGTTATAAAAAAAACATTATTGATGATGCAACATTTTTCAATAAAAAATATTAAATCAAATTTATCTTTTGAGATATTTCGTGTAATTTCATACAATATTTATTTAAAAATATATATATATATTATCGACTTTTACACTTTATATCATAAAGTGTAAAAGTCGATAATATATGTATATATTTTTAAATAAATATTAAAAAATATTCTAAAAAATGTGAAAAAACCGTTTGCAACCATTTCAAATGTTTATTGTTTTTTGTAGATTCAAGTAGGCGCTTCATTTGTTTATGTGTATTACTTTTACATTCCTTTTCCAAGTTTTCGTCACGCAAACTATTGCAAAATCTCATGTATGTGACATAAATATTCATGTAACGTTTTCAATGTGGTAGTGTCAAAGATTTTCAAATGTCATTTTCAGTTGACAATGATGTACAGCTAGGATAATTAATCATTTTTGTTGTAAGCTCAATTAAATATTTTGTGTAATGGGCCATTACTAATGGCCGATTTTTGGAAAAAAACTGAATCTCGTTTCGATATCGAAATTCCAAATTTCATCAAAAATAGTCTTGGGTAGGCAAATTTATAAATATAATTAGCAATTTGGTTTTTTCCATGTTATATCATTCGGTATTTTATTTGTTCAGGTTATGTGGATTCGCAAACGCTTTATCTTTCAAAAAAATCACCGACGAAGAAATCAATTCGGTCGAGGCATTTGTTCGAGATCATATGTTGAATTATCTTGCAAAAAAAACTGCTGATGCCATAAATGAATCTGATAAAAGTGGTTTGAATATTGACGATGAAAATGTGCTGGTAGATGATGAACAGTTGATTGATCATTTCGGAAATTTGTATGCAACACAGCCAGCTAAATTTCGTTTTGAAAGTGGTGACAAAATTCTTATTAAGGAAATCGTTGAACTTGTTAAAAATGCAATTGATGAAAAAGGGCTCAACACCGGCTTACGAAAATTCAAAGGCGATCGACAAACGAAAAAAAAAATTAAAAAAACAATTCATACTGCAAATGCTAAACCAAGTGATGTCAACATTGAAAAGTTAAAATCAGAATTGCATGAACGGGTTTTGACTTGCATGAAATCATATCGAGCAAATGAATCATTCGATATCGATTTTGAACGTGACGTTACTGAAGATATTGTTGACATTGGTTTCGAAAATGATGTTATGGTTGGAATTGTTCATTGTGTCATTTGCAGACATTGATTAACACTGACGATTAGTAACTTGATCAGCGTCAGGAATTATCGTCAGTAATTATTTCATTGCGTACCATATATAACGTCCCTGCGCAGGCTCGTCCGTATAGTGTGCTAAATATCGTTAGTATTGTTCGGTGGCGTGATATATTTATGAAATGAAATACGGTTTTCTATTGTCTTGCAATATTTGTGTGTTTTATTGATCTTTTCTCTCTGAATTCTAACTCTCAACAGAAACTATATGCTAAGACGGCAGCGTCTCTGCTGCCGTTGATATTGTCGTGTATATTCGATGCTGTGACAGAGTATATATTGGTGTGATTGTGTGAGTGTGTATGTTTGGTGTGTATCGCTTCTAACACTCCCCCCGTTAAAAAGGTACTTTTTAACCGCTTGAATATGCTTTTTTTTTTTGTTATGGTATGTTGCTCGAACGCTTCACTCACACTCAGTTTTCACTTGCTGTCGTATTTGATTGTTGATTGAGCATTGTAAACGTGTGAATTGAACGCATAGATTGAATGCTTGGATTATTTCCAGTAAGATAATTCGATATCGCTTGGTAGTACGCATAATTTCCTTACTGATCTTTCTAATTCGCCTGTATGCGTTTTCAACGTTACTGCTCTTATTTTTCCGTCGATGCCTTTGTGCGTCTGTATCACTCTTCCCATTGCCCAGTAAGACGGTGGGATGTTATCGCTTTTAATTAAAACCAATTGGCCGGTTTTTATATTTTCTTTCTCTTCGCGCCATTTTGGCGTTTGTGTGAGTGCTTGCAGGTAGTCGCTTGACCAATTTTTCCAGAATGCTTGTATCTGGCATTGTAATTGAGTGTATAAACGCTTAATGTTGTATGGAGGATCGCTTGCTTTTTCATGCATCGGCAGTTTTAGCGATCTGCCTATGAGAAAATGTGCTGGTGTTAACGCTTCAATGTCATCGGGATCGTCCGATAATGTGCATAATGGTCTTGAATTTAAGCATGCTTCTACGCTTGTCAAGAGAGTTGTAATGCCTTGCAGGGAGTACTTTTGAGTTCCCATGACACGTTTTAGGTGGTGTTTCATGGATTTCACCGCCGCTTCCCAAATGCCACCTTCATGAGGGGCAGATGGTCTAATGAAATGCCATTCTGTGCCGTTTACTTGCACCGAGTGCTGTATTTTCTCTTCATGCCATATTTTAAATGCTTTTTGTAACTCATTGTTTGCTCCTACGAAATTTGTACCATGATCGCTGTATACTTTTTCTGGATTGCCTCTTCTGCTTACAAATCTTTGATATGCATTCAAAAAATCATCTGCCGATATGCCTTCAGTCGCTTCTAAATGTATGGCTCTTGTGACTAAACAGACGAACACTGCTATCCAGCCTTTCGTATCTGGCAGGTTTCGCATGCGTGTGTTCATATTTATTTTGTCTGATAAACGCATGGTATATGGCCCTGCCATATCAACGCCAACATTTTGAAATGGATGCGCTGGTTTTATTCCGATTTCTGGCAATTCTGCCATTATTTGTTTGCATGTTATTTGTGCTTGTGTGACGCATTCCTTGCACGTATTAATGTAACGCTTTGTTTCAGCTCTTAGATTTGGTATCCAGAATTTCTTTCGGATGAATTGTATCATCATCTGTGTACCTCCATGTAGCGTTGCTTTATGCGCATAATTGAGTAGTAAATACGATAGTCTACACTTTTGTGGTATGATATACTGATGTCTTTTGTCATACGCAATGTTTGCCTTGTCAATTCTACCGCCTACTCTCAACATTTCATTTGCATCTAATATTGGGCGTAACGCTGCTAAATCGCTTTTCTGTGGGAACTTGTCGCCAGTTTTAATGCATTCGATCTCTTTTTTAAACGCTTTGCTTTGCTCGAACTTTATCCAAAATTCGGCCGCTTTGTTCCTTTCTTCCGCAGTCAGAAATCGTTTTCCTGTGAATACCTTGCTTTTGCGGGCTTTATACAACACTCTTAGTACGTATGCTGTTACATTGACTATAGTGTTCCAATTCTGGAATTTGTCATAAAGTAGCGTGTTGTCTTTGCCTGTTCGTAAGTGTAACGCTTTTATTGCATGCGCCTTTTCCTTGCATTCTTTTTTGATTTCAATTGGATTGCCAAGTCTTCGAAGACACGCATTTCTTCCGAATAACGCTTTTCTTTTTCATCTGACACGTCAACTTCACATTTCATTTGCATGGTTTTCATCTCAAACTTTTCAAAATTCGCTTGCAATTGCAAAATTCTTTCATCAATTTCGAATTCTGACCATGATTTCTTCGTATCATTGTCATTGACCGCTTTTTCGCATCTTTTAATCGCTTCAATGTAGAAATCACGTTTCTTTATCGCTTTTTCGGCTTGGTTTTTGTTCATGGTTTCTACTTTGGTTTCGAGCAATTGACACAACTTGAAATTGTTTGAGCACACAAAACCAATAATGAATGATATGATGCAAACTTTGAAATGCACTATGGAAAATACTAAACACTTTACGAAATATATCGCTTTGGAAAGATACACTGAATGTGTGAAACACTGCCTAATTCTTTTTGTAACAACAAATTAGTTTCCTTTTATATATTTTATATATATTTTTTTTTTTTTTTGATGCTACGCACACGAATGTCACTGATCGAATGAATTTCATAAGATTTGCATTTGCATGACAAACCTCGTGCACCGGCATTCAAACATTCGCTTGTATTGTTGTTGTTGTTTTTTACAGTCGTATGACCCGAATGCGTATTGCCTGTGTGTTGTGAGAGTGAATGTTGTTAGAAGAGAGAACAAGAGAAGACACTATGTAACGCTTGTGTGTATGCATGTTTTTTCTTGTTTGACGCTTGTGTTCTTTGGATTTCACTAACGGATTTTCGTTTACCGACAATGATTTACATGAGGCATTCTTTCCCCTTTTTGCTGACATAAATTTTGCCTCTGAACAAATTTTGCATTGCAATGCTTTCGAATGCTAACTTCCACTTTGAAATCAATGGTATTTGTTCAGTATTTATTATTTTTTTTTATATTTATTATTTTATATTTATTTATTTATTTTTTTTTTTTTTTTTTTTGCAACGATGACACGTTGACCAAATTTATCGATTCACTTATATTTATTCGCATACAACAAAAAAGGAAAGAAAGAAAAAAAAGAAAAGAAAAAATTTGCCTTATATTTCACTCACAAAATCACATTCGAAGGACCATGTTCGGTGGCGTGATATATTTATGAAATGAAATACGGTTTTCTATTGTCTTGCAATATTTGTGTGTTTTATTGATCTTTTCTCTCTGAATTCTAACTCTCAACAGAAACTATATGCTAAGACGGCAGCGTCTCTGCTGCCGTTGATATTGTCGTGTATATTCGATGCTGTGACAGAGTATATATTGGTGTGATTGTGTGAGTGTGTATGTTTGGTGTGTATCGCTTCTAACAAGTATGCATGCATCTAACGAAATATATTTAACGATTGTTTTGTTAACAGTCACACTATACGGATGCGCTTGCGCAGTGACGTTACGTATGGTACGCAATGAAATAATTACTGACGATAATTCCTGACGCTGATCAAGTCAGTGTTAATCAATGTCTGGTCATTTGTCGTAAAATTAAAAAAAAAAAAATAATAAACATAATAAACCGAAGCGAGTTTATTACAGTTTCAACAGCGATTGGCCATGTTGGAGCGTTTCAAATTTTGCAAATCATTTGAAAAAAATACACAAAATGCAATTCCATTGTGATCCTTCAAAATTGAAGCTGGACAAACATCAAGTAAAAATCGATGACTCGCAATCAAATAAAGATTGTCAAGAAATGGAGATCGAATCAAATGCTGATAAATCAATCGTATGCTTAGATGATGTGAAAATTGAAAATAAGCCTCATGAGAATGCCAAAATGATCAACTTTTTTTACAATCAACTCTCTGAGCAAATTAAGTTTGTAATGTCTGCCGTTTTAAATTATTCCGAAACACAAGACGTAATAAATTTCACTCTCGATGATAATACTTCAAAATCTCTGACCGTTGCAATAATTGCTCCAGATGGTGATTGCATATTTGGTGCAATGTCTCATCAATTAGAGCCGATTCGACTCAATAGCAAAGGTCACAAAACTGCAAAAACTAAGCTGAGACACGATGTCGTCAATTATATATTGGATGAAAAAAATTTCCCGAGATTTGCACACCAGCTCCGCGATAATGTTTACGCTTTGAAAAAAAAAGAAGAAATCGACGATATGGATTTAGAATGTAAATTATTTGTACGACTCAGACTTGCTAAACCTGGAATATGGGGAGGTGCTGAATCAATCAGAGCTGTTTCAGAACTGAAAGAAGTGAATATTATCATATTCAACGAAGCTGGGCCATGCTATTCGCTCAGCCAAGTAAACGCAAACTACAGCCGTTCAATATGCATTGCGTATCGACTTCCAATAAGTTGTAAAGGAAGAAACATAAACGAAATTTCTCGCAATCATTACGACAGTGTATGCGATATGGATTCGGCTGCAATTTATGATGTGGCACGGATTATTAACAAACAAAACATTTGAGTTATGCAATGCACAATAACCGATGTGTGAATTTTCGTCTGTCTTTGTGTACGTCAATTTGTGAAAAGCAATTTCTTGGAAACATTTTAATCCAATGGTCATTTTTATGCGACAACCAAAAACATTTATATTTCATTTCATTAACAGAAAAAATACTAATATTAATTTAATTTAAGGAACGTTATTTCATAGCGCTTGAACATATCAAATTTCAGACATGTAATTAAGTTTTTGCATTGATATATATTTGATTCGGTTAAGATTAAAAGGCAGATGCATGGTATGAATAAACTCCAAACTGATTCGTGATTGAATGCATTTATTAAAATCGTCATTACTGAAAGTAAACAAAAACAAATAACATTTTTCCAAGTTTTGCTTATCATGGATGAAGTAAACAAGAATGTTGTATAGCAATAAATTTATTATTTACGACTTTTGTTTCTTTTTCCTTTGGGTTTTAGCAATGGTCTTCGTTCAATGATTTTGTTTATTTTCATTTGTTGTTTGTATTTGGTCGGTTGATAAGCCAAACGATTGATTTTCAATGTCGCATGTCTCACCCGAACTAACCGATCAGAGCTCATTTTTTTATAATCTTCTTGTCAACACAAAGAGGTTTTTTTAACAATTGTGTGTCTTCCATCATCTTCGAAAATTTCAACATACGGACTTGTAATACTGTCAATGCTTTGTTTCAATTTTCCAGTGTAATCTTTGAGTTGTATATTCTTAAAATTGAACCGTGCGAGATTTTCTTCTGCTTGTGTTGTATTCAGACCTGTAACAGCAGTTTTAACACATTCAGATTTTGTTGTCAATTTTTTTATTTGGCAAGCATAAACTTTTTTCTTCGATTGCACAGGAATCAAATCGAATTTCTTTGCAGTTGTGATTGCGTCTTTTTGACACTGGTTAACCCATTAAGCCCTGAGTCGGATCCAGTGAAGATATCGAGACAAAAATTTATACACGGCCTATTTGTGACTAAAATAAGGAAAAAATGCAAACATGTATTTTTTTTTTTTGCTCTGGAAAGTCAGCGCGAAGCGTTGCGAAAACGCAACGCTGGGCCTATGGAGTATTTTATTGAATAATTTTTAACAATTTTTTTCGTAAAAGTTACATGAAAATTCCATGTGTTCATATATTAATTATTTATTTTCGTGGTATTTATCAAAGCATTTTGGGTGAACACCTACTTTACATTTGTTGCATTGATATACCGTTTGGCTTTTGCATTGGCGACAACGCACACGACTTGAAGTTTTAACCACAATATGATCAATTCGATCGTATCGTATAATTTCCAATGTTTTTACGTTGACAGTTTTCGTTGCAATATTTGAATCGTTTGCATTTTTTACAGCAGCTTCAGCATCAGCTGCTTTTGCTGCTTTTTCGGCATTGGAAATCTTTGATGTCTTTGCCTTTTCGGCGACCTTTACCAGTTCATTCGCTTCCAAACGTTTTGCGTTCATTTCTTCTTTTTGTTTTGTTGACATCAATAAACTCTCTGTAACAAAGACACGAAATTCAAGTTGACTCATGACTGATTTCTTATCGAATTCTCTACACAAACAGTGCAATTTCCATGCATTGACCATTGCAGCATCAAATGAATTCGTCAATAATGGCCAGTACCACTTCTTTCCGCGAAGCCGAATGCGATAGTTGTTTGTAGCGTTGTCAAACAGATCAACACCGCCCATATACTTATTGTACTCAAAGACTGGATGCGGCATTTGAATTGTTCCCATTTTCTTGTTTTTTCTATTAAAACGTTTGCTGCCATGTAATGGCAAATGATTTATATGGTTGGTGAGTATAGTCACTACGGCATTGTCATTCCAACGAACAGCCAGAACGCCATTGTTCTTATCAAAACAGTAATCATTCGAACCACGACTTGTTTTTTTCATTTGATGAATTTCTGTGAGTGTTGTTTTTCCTGCACGTGTGTCTCGTACAGTACCTGTAGCAGCGTAGCCTAATGTTGTGAGGCGGCTCATCAATTTATGTGATGTGAAAAAATTATCAAAACATACTGTGTGCTGACTTGGCTCATCAATGTTTGAAAGCAAGCGTAAAACCACATTCTCGCCTAATCCATAACCACTTTCATTGAGACTAGATGCTCCAGCATACGGAATGAATGCAAATAGGTATCCTGCTGATGAACAAAGACACCAGTATTTATATCCAAAACGAATTGGTTTGCCTTTTATAAACATTTTACATGAATGGCGACCATAATAAGCAATCATTTGTTCATCGATTGATAAATTATGTGCAAAAACACCAAATTTCATGAATCGTTCGTTCAACATGTTGTTCAATGGTGCAATTTTGGCAAATTTATCATTTGTATCAAGAGAATGATTGTCACACACATGTAAAAATGTCTTGATTCGGCTAAACCGGTCTCGAGTCATTGCTGATTTGATTATTGAGCATCCCAATGAAGGACTTCCAGACCAATAGCTCCGAATGGAAGGTAACGTATGATAGCCCGTTACAAACATTATGCCGATAAATTTTCTCAGTTCGTCTTGATCTAAGCGAAAATCAGACTTGTTGTGATCGATTGCTGCATATTGATTTGTTTTCTCTACGATGAAATCAATAACGTCGTCATCAAGGAAAAGTTCAAACAATTGAAGGGGGTTTAGATCACCTGAATTAATAAAACGAAAAACTGTCACTGTTTGTTCAATTAATTGAACATAAAAATTTAATTTACCGATTTTTTCGAACAATGCTTGAACTTTATTTGCTGTTGAATCAATCGGCGACGGCAAATGAAATTCGTAATTTGAATCTTTAGACCATTTCGGCCGACGATAGTTGAATTCTGATTTTGTCTTACTTGTTTTTTCTTCAGTAGTGGGTGCTTCAAGATTTTCATCATTGTAGTCACAAATAACTTCGATTTGGCCAGCGGTTTCTTTGGGAAAAACCCCATTTTCATCATTTAACAGCTGAACACTATCATCTATCTCTTCGTTGTCACTTATATGGTCGATTTTATCCGGTGGTAAGATAATCATGTCAATTTCATCAGCGTTTCGAAATGCATTTCGATCACTATCCTCTTCTTCATCAGAACTTTCGTTCATCAAAATTTCAATTTCACTTACAGTTAGGAACTTTTTACGATACATTTTTAAAAATAAAAACCCACGAAAGATGAAGTGAAAAGTCTTGGACTGAATTCAGCTCACAAATGAAATATAACCAGTGAAAAGTGACATGATTTGATTGATTGAATGATTGAAAACGAATGCAAATTTAAAAGAACATAATGATGAGATGATTCATCTCAGATGAATGCATTATGTGGATCGAAGCAAAAATTCCAATCAGCTGATCACAATACATATAGTGTTGTTCAAGAATTCTTGGTATTGTTACAATAAAGTTGCATTCAATACAATACTGTTGTGAGCAAAAGATGTCGATTCAGCTAAATGAAAAAAAATATCTGTCTCCAATACATCTCATTTCCTCTCGATGAATGTTAACAGAATTATGTTTATATTTTTTATTTTACACAAAAAAATTCAACAATTTGTAAATTTTAAAATTTTTTAAATACGTCTTGTGCCCAGCGTTGCGTTTACGCAACGTGGTTTTGAGATCACTCCCGCGGTAGTGCAACACATTTGTTTTCTCTTATAACTATTTTTTTTGGAAAATATACCGTTTTTCCCGATAATTTCCCAACTCGGGTTGAAAATTCCAATTTGTTAAAGAAAATTTCCCTATTCCACACGATTTTCATTGGAAAAATGGAATTTTGGGGTTTTTCAGCTGTTTGGGAAATTCGGAAAACGTGAAAATTGGTTGAAACGCAAAAACAGGTCGATTAGATTTTCCTCTGAACTAAATTTTCCTCTATTACATCAAACATAAAAAATTGCTACAAAACTCGCTAGATTCGAAAAACTGAAGCGTTGCGTAAACGCAACGCTAGGGCTTAATGGGTTAATCTCGGCAGTTATTTCGATTTTAGAGAGCATATCAGATTTTTTGTTTTCAGTAAATTCTGATTTTTTTTTTAGACGAGGGTATTCGTATTTATCGTAAGTATTATGAATTATATCGTTTTGTAGCTGAATCTTAGATAAACGTGAGCAGGCTTCCTTAAGTGTACAGTTTGTTACTGTAGAATATGTTGAAGAAAGAGACCGAAATTGACGGAATGTTGACTCACAAGGTTGACTATCAAATAATTCCGGTAAAAAAAGATCAGATCGATTATTTTCATCAAAATGGATTATCAGTTGAATGAGTGCGTGTGCGTTAATTTCAATACAAGCATAACAATTTGTTGTGAGAAAATTATCTTTCAGTGTGTACTGTGTATTATTTTCGATAAATCGACGCCATATGCGAAACAAAAAAACAGGGAACCATATACATCTTAGTCTTTGCCGTGGAGTTAATTCCGGGTCCATAAAAGCCAACATGATGCTCCTCATCATTTGCAAAAAAAGAGATGTGGCTTCACTGTGTTCGACACCAATTTGCAAAAGATTTGTTACTTTTGTGTCGCACATTTTCACTGCGGATGTAAAGTTTTGCCTGTCAGCTGGGTTCAGCACTGATTCGGTAAGCATATGCTTATCTTTTGAATATTTATATAATAGCACATATAAGTGAGACATGTCAATTGAACGGTTTCCAAAGGGTAATTTGTTTGCAGTCCATTTTGTTTTTAAAAATAAATTTCTCAATTTTGTCATGATATGTACTGGGTCTTGTACACAAATTGGTGTTGAAATAATTGTTTCACACGAAAACCATTTGGCTACTTTACACGAATTTGCTCCCAGATTTGATAGTTCTCTCATAGCAGAGTTGTATCTAACGTCCGAGTCGGATGCAATTGTTGGCACACTTATACCGACTTTTTCAAGTTCTTCAACGATATGCTTCCACCGTTTTATAACATCGTTAGCTGTATATTTCGCATCTGATCCATACAATAATAAACAGAACGGTGAAACATTTTTAGCAAGCGGTTGTGCCATTATAATATTTAAAAAACATGCAGTGTTTTCACTTGCAAAATGTTTCAACATTTCCTCTGCCGTTCTCGCAGGAAAACAGAGAGGTATTGGCATGCCTGTACTATTGTTTATAGGAAGTGAAAATCCAATAAGTTGATTCGTTCGTGAATCATATTGAACTCTAGCTACAATTCGAGTCGCATCTTCTGATAAAGACACCATTTTTGGAAGATTTCGTTCATTCAAATAATTTCGAAGCTCCTCAACACGTAAAATTCCAGGTGTGATGTGATAATTCGATTCTCGAATATACCGATTGGTAGAAGATAGTGATGGCAATGCGGATGTTAAATTTGCTTGGAGTGTTTCATACCCCAATTTACCAACAATTAATCGCAAATAAATTGCAAAAAGTTGAATGTCTTTTTCATACCGATAACCACCTTTTTTTTTGTTTGAATTTCGATCTGCTGTTAACAGCATTTTTTTTAAAAAAAATATCCCACGGGTATCGTTTGCATTGATTGTGATTAGTTCATTTGCTTCTTTTAAATTTGAGATGTTTGAATCACTGAAGTAGTTATAGCCATTTTTGTCAATGAGTTGTTTGACATGTAATACAAGCTCTTTGATAAAAATTCTATGACCAGGCAAAAATTTGAAACAATGAGGATTTTTTGCAAATACTGGGCCAAAAAACTCTTCGAAACATTCCGGTTTTTGAACTTTCAAAAAATCATCTCTTAAAAATCTTTCGACTTCATCAATTTCTTTGTCAATGATGCATTTGAAAGAAAGAGCTCGACCAAAACCACAATTTCTAAAATGTGTTAGTAGTAAAATGAATCATTATTACAGATTTATGCATATATTGTTTTGATGCTGCACAGCAAATCCAATACTCACTCGAATCCATTCTTAATGAATTGTGGAATTTCGAAATCTTTTTCTAAGATTGGCCAAAAATTGTTCGCCATTTGTTCAACACAACTTATTCAATCGTTTCTTTCATTTTGACAATAATAAATGTCATATATACTTCTATATAGAAAATAATTTGTAATTTTGGTAAATGAGAAAGTAATCGAGAAGTAGTTTAGACACAAAAAAATAGTTGAAAAAGTATTTTCTTGAGTGGTTTCCCCCTTGGGGGAAATACCGATTTGAGCATTTGCAAGCATACGCAAGTATTAGAAAGCATTTGCATAGCATTTCTCAGCGTGCATGTTGTTGTTTTCATGTTGCATCCTCTCTTTCGTAGCAGACGCGAATACCAGTGGCAAATGCATATATATTGTCTGGCAGCTTTTGCAAGTATTTGCACGTATACGCATCGCAATTTTTACTTTTTTTTTCCCTTTTTTTTTTTTTCTTTCTTATTCTAATCTTTTATTTTTTTTCTTTCTCCCTTTTTGTATCGTTATTTCCCCCTAGGTTTTCCGTGTTATATTTTCCGTGTTTTGTTATTTTATATTTAATCAGCACTTTTATTTAGGTGCATGTCACTGACCTCCCCCCCCCCCCCCAGGTTCTCAGATTCAGATTCAGAATCTACAGATTCAGAATCTATCATTGGTTTTTCTATGTGAGAACCGGGAGGGAGGCCAGTGACATGCACCTCTTTTATTTCCTAATTTCACTGTATAAATTATACATTATAACCATATTAAGCATATTAACCATATTAACGTCAAAATACTGAACGATGTAATGAAATTCACAATTTAAATTATTTAGATTATTTACCATTTTTACAAAAAACAACAACAAATTAATTGTTATGATTGTTATGTATATATATGAAAAATGTAAACACTGTGTTTGTTAGAACAGCAACGCGCTGTCGTCTATCCATTTGACATAAAGCATATACAATAAAATAGAGAAAGAGAGAGTTAGAGAGAGAGAGAGAGTGAGAGACAGCAGAGCACATCACTGTGCTCATCAATATATTTAGTTAGTAAGTAGTAGTTAAGCGACTCTCGAACAATAAACAACAATAAAGAGAATTATTCCACAAAGAGAATTGTAGTTCATTTCATTTCATTCCTTCTTTCACTTTTCATCATCTTACATTGATGAAACATGGTCCTTCGAATGTGATATGTGTTAAAAAAAAAAAAAATCACATATAAGAACACATAATTAGTGCGTGTGAGATAGTGTGTTGCATAGATTGATAAAATGTGAATGAGTAAGCTTGTCTTTATTTCTCTGTGAATGCCACGCATTATTTGTTCAAAAAATTTATAAAAAAAAGGGGAAAACGACAGCATATTTGCACTCAAAAGGCATTCAAAGCAAAATGCTAACAACAATGCGCACACATGCACGAATCGAAAGGAGAATGAGGTGGATTTGATGTGGAATACGAATGTATATGGATTTAACGCTTCCATGTAAATTCAAAACTTGCCATGCAAATGATTTAAATGCAAATCATGAATTTCAATATCTCAATTTGTCACATCGTTTCAAAGGTTTTATTTGCTAAAGCAGCAACAACAAATTTACACTGCAAACAGAATTCGCATCGCACACTCTGCGGCCGAGTTGTAAAAAAAAAAAAAAAAGAAGGCAGACAAAACGGCAAATTTCGTTCGAAAATGCAAAACAAGCATATCAGAAACGAAGCATACACAAACACACGGCAATATTCAATGCGAAACGTTTATGTATAAGGCATACAGAACGAACTGAATACGGATGAATGGTATAAATGTTCCTGTTGTGTGTGATAGTATGGCGATGTAGGCATGCTATACACGGAGAATAAATATGCACTCACACAATCTACAGAAACATGTGGCTTCTTGCTCTCTCTCTTGTTTTGACACACAAGTGTGTCAACGATTTCATTGTTTTACCGGCTGACTATCAAATTGGTTCGTTCCATAGCAAATTGACAAAAAAAAAAATAAAAAATAATAATAAAAGGTTTAGTTACAATTTGTGCGTAAAATTTTGTGATCACAAAAACCGGAGAAATTAAGATTATTTCCAGTGTTCAAAAAAAAAAACAGTTTGTGAAGTGCAACGCGCAATTAGAAATATATAGCAAACGATATTAAGCAAATTGGATTGAAAATTACACGCATATATTTTTCAAAAGAAAAAACAAAACAAAGCGTGTCGTTCACTCAGTTTATCTTCTGTTTTATGCATACAAACAAAAAGAGAGAAATTGAGCAAGCATTTGCAGACCTCAAAACATCAAGAGAATCAAAAAAACAAAAAATGGCGGATAGCCAGAAAAAGAAAGCGACAAATGCAGAGAAAGAAATCTCCGATGCACATGCACAGCGTCAATTTTACGTTGAAAAAATTAAAAGATTGATAAAATCTGTAGATCAAAGTTTCGATTCGCTAATGCAAAACGAGCTGAAAGACAAAATCATGCGTTTGAAAGAATTAATGGAAAAGTTTGAAGCAAAATGCATGAATTTGATATGTGTAGATTCAACAGGCATGACAATGCGCGAAGATGACGATATTGAGCAACAAAGCAATGCTCTAATATCGAAAATGACACAGCAAATTGGCATGCTAAACAGCAAAATGCAAATTGAAACAGAAACAGTTATACAAGCAGCAAGCGAACTGCTAGAGCAAGGCGCTCAACAAAAAACAACATTGTGTGCAATGCAGCCACAAGCCAGTGAAAAAGCAAAAATAAACACTACATTCAATGCATTTTCTGGCAACATTTACGAATGGCAGGTGTTTTCCAAACGTTTCAATGCAGAAATTGTTGACAACGCAAATTTGACCGAACGAGAAAAACTCGAATACCTTAAAAATGCATGCAAAGAAGAAATTTTGGCGATTATCACCAATGCAGGTGATGATTTCTCACAAGCATGGGAAACTCTGAAAGATATGTACGGAGATGCGTACAATCAAGTTCATCTATGCTTTCAACGGCTTTTGACCATAAAAAAAATCGACGATGCTTCGACACAAAATCTTTCAATGTTGCTCGACAAAACGGCAAAATGCATCGATGCTTTGAAAAATATCATGCCAAATGCGGACGATTCATTGTTCACAGTAATTGTTGCTGAAAAATTAGACGGTGAAACATTGAGAATGTGGGAACGGCATAGAAATGCCCTAGCTACATCATGGTCATCCGAAAAGCAACAAGATGATATGTTACGTGAAAAATGCATGCATTTACCGTCTTGGGATGATTTCAAGTCATTTTTAAAATCAGAAATTATTGTTCAGGCAAAATATGATTTACGTGTGAACGCATCGAAACATGTAGCATCAAAAGAAGGAGAAGCGTCCACCTCATGCATTGTTACAAACAATTTACACAAAAAAAGAACCAATATAGTGAAGCCACAGCCTGCGAAAGACAATCATCAAAAAAGCCCTTGTCCATGCCCTGAGGTGTACCAATGTGGCAAATTGTTCAGATGTGCTAAATTTCTTGGTTTGGACTTTTATGGCCGGTGGGAGTTCATACGCAATAACAATGTATGCCAAACTTGTATGAATTTAGCGCATGGCCGCATTCCATGTGAAGAAAATAACAACATTCCATGCCCAACCTGTAAACACAACGACCCACAAGTGTATGCATATCACAACTCGAAATTATGCCCAGTCAAATTTGGTCTGCATCCAGGACAAGAATGGTAAAAAAAAAAAAAAAAAAACAGCAATGCGCTAAATAAATTTAAAATTAATTAAATTTTATAAAAGAATAAAAAAAAAACACACAGCAATGCGCTAAGCATATTGAAAATTAATGCAATTTCATAGTAAAAAGCAATGCAACTCCACATTTGAAATTAAGGCAATTTTACAAAAAATTTTAATGCAATTTTATAAAAACAGCAATGCGCTAAATAAATTTAAAATTAATTAAATTTTATAAAAGAATAAAAAAAAAAAACAACACAGCAATGCGCTAAGCATATTGAAAATTAATGCAATTTCATAGTAAAAAGCAATGCAACTCTCACATTTGAAATTAAGGCAATTTTACAAAAATTTTAATGCAATTTTATAGCGAACGCAATGCAATCCAATTAGAATTAAAATGCAAATCTCACAATAAAATTAATGCAATTTTCATAATACAGGGTATTTACAACAAATTAATGCAATAAACCAATTCAAGCCAAAAATATGAAAATAAGATGAGATAGGCAGCAATGCGCTCATTAAGCAAACAAATGTGAAATGAATAAAGCTTTTCTTCCTCTAAATATAAACGATAAATGGTTTGATGAAATAAAATCCTGTGTTTTCCTTGTTGAGATGTTCTTGGAAATAAAACAAACAAACACCTTTTTTCCCTTTTAGCATTTCAGGAGATTGCGATCAATGTAAGTAAACATGAAAAACAAGATAAAAACATGCAGAAAGGAATTGTCACATGCAATGCCTACTTAGTAAATTCCTTTCAATTGCTCTGTTTCAATATTTTTTCAGTATGCCATTTGTCAACAATCATAAATTGACAACCGAGGCATTGTGAAAAATAAGAAATAAAATAAGCATGTCATGCAATGCACATTAAAACGAGTGTCACCACAAATGTGCTTTGAACGGAAAATAGTCACTAAGTGACTAATTGAGTACAAATATGGCAACATGAGAAATATAAAGCAGAATTGATTGTCGATATTTACACAATATTTGATGCAAACAATGTTAGCTTTGATTTGTAACAAGTATGCACTACAAACAACAAGTACATTGTGTATAAGAAAGTTTTTAATCACAATTCATCAGACTCTTAAGAAAACAGACAGATATTTGATTATAACAAAAACGTATCAATACGACATAAATCTAGAAATAGGTTTAAAAAAAAAAAAAAGAAGAAAGAAGCAATCAACTATAGAATGTTCATGCGAAACATAACACGTAAGCTAACTATACGCTAAATGCGTACAGGAGAATGAATGCAAAGCATTCGACAGTCGATATTCATGCTGTAATATCGGAATGAACAAAGTAAAAATAAGATGAACAATGCGATTCATCATAAATCATCTCGGCATTCAATACTAATGATAAAATGTTTCAATTTCAAGATAGCTGCCTATCGTTATGCAAACGGAATGTTGCTTGCCATGAGAACAGATTATACTAGAATTAACTTAAGCAATTTGCAAAGTCAGTAACGCACTAACATGGAGCCAACATGAATGCCATAACAAACGGTAAATGATTAGAAAATAGACATGAATACTGCACTTGATTGTCGATATTCATGCAATAACATCAGAATGAAGAAAGCAAGAATATGATGAACAAATCAATTCATCATAAATTATCTCAACATTCAATGCGAATGAGAGAATGTTTCAATTTCAAGATGGCTACCTACAGTTATGCAAGCAACATAACTAGCAATCATGAAAACCAAAAGAATGCTCACTAGAAATTGATTTCAATGCCATTGCGTGTAGTGCAATTCAATCAACATGAATTCAAAGTTATTCTTCATGGCTACTCTGATCAAAGCAAATTTGCAACGCGCAACAGAACGTCAGAAAACGAAACAAGCCACAACATGCAAAGCAACGAATGGGCATGCGATCCATTCGAATGACACAAGTCAAATAGAATAAGAAATAAAAGATTTCAAGATGGCTGCCACAAATCACGATTCAATGCGAATTATGTAAGAGTGAATGAGAGCGAATGATACGACAATGTTCTTAGATGCCAATGCGTGCAGAATTTATGCTCATTCCACTCACAGCTCTCAAACTGTTCAGTCGTGTTAACAAAACATTCTCGCACAATAAAAGTAGTCATCAAAAAGAAATCTTTTATTTCTTATTCTATTTGACTTGTGTCATTCGAATGGATCACATGCCCATTCCTTCTGCATGTTGTGGCTTATTTCGTTTTCTGACGTTCTATTTGCGCGTTACAAATTTGCTTTGATCAGAGTAGCCATGAAGAATAACTTTGAATTCATGTTGATTGAATTGCACTACACGCAATGGCATTGAAATCAATTTCTAGTGAGCATTCTTTTGGTTTTCACGTTTGCTAGTTATGTTGCTTGCATAACTGTAGGTAGCCATCTTAAAATTGAAACATTCTCTCATTCGCATTGAATGTTGAGATAATTTATGATGAA
>JAQOWM010000622.1:0-59574 GCA_029041755.1 Resseliella maxima | reverse complement strand
AAGTGTGAATAATTTGAAATATAAAAATCCAACTCAGCGATGAGAAAATGAAATTGAAAATACGAAATTGCACATATGCATTACCCAAGTGACACTGATGTTTCTATCTCCAATATTTTAAACATTGAATTCGCCTCATGACATCGTTGAAATATATGTTATTTGGGTTTTCATTTCGATACATCGAGCATTTTTATGACTATTCACTATAAACATCTTTGATATTAAACTCGAACGCGTTTGCAGTTGAATCATATTTGTTTTGGCTACAGACATTTTGCCGATCATTCACAAATTTGAATAGTATTCGACAATCGAATGGATAAGTACATTGACCAATTTCAGAGCATGATCAGATATGTCTTATTGTTGTATTGTTGGAAATTGAATATGCATTTTCAATCGACTGTCAATCGATATATTTATGAATTCATTTTTGCTGATATTCTCAATCATAAACAAAAACCGAACGAAATCTCATTTGTCTTCGTTGCAAAAATCGAAACAGCAGAAAGAAGCAACTGTAAACATTTTCGTCATTGCCAATTTATCTTTGATTACTCAAAGAAGTGGACTCAAAGCAACCTTCTGTATTTTGACAATCTTAACAATAATCACATACAATCGAATTCTCAAAGCAGTAAGAGCGATGAAGAGCATAAGAAATCTAATTTTAAACGTGCAAATTCAGAAAAATAGTGACAAAAGTGAAAAAGTACCTATCATCCAACACATGAATAAGGAAGTCTTCAGTCAAACAAAAAATAAACCAAACAGTGATTCAATCAAAACTTCTCGAATCCCATACCAAAGGCTATAAATTTCAAAAATATCGCTTTTAAATCAGTAAATTCTTCTGAACGTTCTATCTCTACTCAATCACTGCGATCGCTACTGCTTTCGAGTTCATTTTATTCGTATGTCTTGAAGCCGTTTATGATTTTTTAAGTGTCTTAATTTTATCATAAAATAAAAGAAAAATAAGAGACTAAAATATGAAGATCGCCCTCATCTTTGTGTCATTGTCGGCGCTAGCGCTGGGTTTTGATTTTACCGAAAAAACCGAAGAAACCGGAATTACATTCATAAAAATTGCCGAAGCACGCGCATCGTATGATTCGTTTACCTTGTTATACTATTTCGAAATCAAAAATTTCCTTAAAATGACCGAAAAGGTAAGGCTCAATTAAGTTTTTATAACGATTCAAAGAACAGAAAACTTGTCCTGGAAAATTCATGAAAATAATGCTTGTGATTCGTAATATCGGCAAAATTCCAAACCAATTTTTGTTCGATTGGTTTTTTGTTTTCAATGACCAATTCAATTTAGTGCATTTTATGTGTGTTTATAAATAAATAGTGAAGATAAGTCAGCATGAAATTTTCGAAGTTACTTTATCCGCTCTTTCGATTTTGTAATCTAAACAAATCTCATGCAATTGTTGTCATTTATGATAGAGAATATCAGTAAAATTATAAATGTGTCAAGGTCGATTGATACATACGATATGAATACATTCAGAAGTTTTTTCATAATTTTCATTCGAAAGTTTTTTGCTTGGTAATGAGTTACGTCATAGTAGATTCAAGTCAACTGTATTATTCTGATGATTTTTCAAATTCCTACTTCATCAAAATACTGCATCTAGAAAATATTTCAATAAACCAAATTATACTTTAGCTCATTAGAATAATTTTTCACAAGGTTAATGACTGCATGACTGGACTTGAGAACTTATGCAAGTACATGAAACCGTCGAATTGCGAATTGGTTATCCAGAATTTAAGACATCACTTGTATTTCATGCAATCAGACGAAACAGACATAAACACCTATCGGATTTATCAGCGTGCCAAACGCGGATTGTTTAATTTCGGCGGCAAAGTGATGAATTGGTTGTATGGTGTTATGGACGATGACATGGCGAAGGAATACGCACAAAAAATTAACGAACTGGGAAACATTACTACACGCGAACACGAAATCCAGACTGAACAGTTGTTGATCATTAAAGAAACGCTGAAAGTAAACAATGGCTCTTTCAGTCTACTTAATAAACAATTGAATGAAACCATGATAAAATTGAAAGACATACAAAAGTATTCGGTGAAAAATATCAAGCAATTACAAATAGATGAACGATTCCTTGAAATAACCAATGTCGCGCAATTGATTATAATGGAACACGAACGATTATCGTCACAAATTTTGAAAAGCCTAGAGAATACAATTTCTGGAAAAATTTCCCAACTCATTCCTGTACAAACGTTGACTCAAGATATTGGAAAATTGACTCAAATAATCAACATCAACCAAAAAATGCCAATCGATATAACAGAAGAAGATATTCTTCATATTTTTAAATTTTCCACTACAAAAGCCGCATTATTGGATACAATTTTGATGATTGAAATGACAATTCCGGTTGTCGAACGAACAGAATATTCTTTGCACGAATCGATTCCAATACCGATTAAAATTCGAGAACAAACACGTATAATTTCGGCTCAACCACGATATTTCTTAATTAGTAATGATTTGCGGGAATATATTGAAATTGACGACAAAGAGTATTCTGAAGCACGAACTAACCGAAAAGGTGAATTGATTTTTAGTCCGGCACAAAACGCGCACCTCACTCATGAAAATTCATGTGAAATGAGCATTTTTATGAGTCCAATAAAAAATTTGATTGGAAAGGTATGCAAGACAAATGTGATCCCATCTGCAGTGTATTTTATTGCAATCGAACAAAATTCATTGTATTATATTCACGTGGAAAAAACTGTTCACATATTGGAACGCTGCAACGGAAAAGCATCAACCTTTCATACACTCACCAATAACGGATATCTAAAACTCAATCCGAAATGTCGAATCAATACTGATAAAATTAGTATAAGACCTCACCTTAACAAAAGAATTGAATCACCTGAAATAGTTGAATTGTCGGAAGCAACTAATAATTTGACATTGGAATCTCTTTCCGAAATAATTGGAGAAGTGCCAGCTCCAATTGACCTCAAAAGTGATGACAATTTTTTGATACAAAATCATAATGATGACTATAGAAAATTGATTGCCAAAACAGAGAAATTGATTACAGACAACACAAACGAGGTCAAATTTGAACAATTGGATTACAACAATATCAAGACAGGAGTTATTTCTTCTGGTTGCGCAATATCTTTCACACTCATTTTTGTCATAATTATAATTATTATAATATACAAAAAATTCTTTCACTCTTCAACATGGATTCAACTGGCGAAAAAGTTGCAAAAAAATACAGACAATATTCCCAAATTATTCATCAATGAGTCAGCCTAATTGAAAACATATATGCGAATTTCGAATTCAAGGCTTACTCGATTATTTTCATTTTCTTATACTAATATTATGATTACAAAAATCATCCATCAATAAGTTTTGTGTTTGTTTATAAATAAAGAACGATAATTCTTTCGCTTTGCAATTTGATTGATAAAGTGAGAAAGCTGATAATGGCTGATAAATGAACTGAGAAATTATCACA
The DNA here is from genome assembly GCA_029041755.1 of Resseliella maxima. Taxonomy (NCBI): domain Eukaryota; kingdom Metazoa; phylum Arthropoda; class Insecta; order Diptera; family Cecidomyiidae; genus Resseliella; species Resseliella maxima. The sequence goes on along the minus strand of JAQOWM010000622.1, from coordinate 56,038 downwards.
AACTATTTGATTTCAGAAATATTGGCCTAATTTTTTGTTTGCAGCTGTGGAGATTTAGGTAAGAATCATACAATTTTTCATGCGCGCTAGGCAAATCTTTGGGGGGCGCTGGACAAGTCTTGGGGGCGCTCCGCGCCCCCAAGCACCCAGCTGGCTACGGCCCTGATCTCGGCTCATTCAAACAGTCCAAATAAATTGTCTGCGGATTTTCGCCGGATTTTTTGTAAACAAAGCCGTCATCATCTCGATAATATTTCTCGGAATCTGAAAAATCAAATACAATATGAATTTTATTTACTTCACAATAAACAATAAACTATAATTTTTTTCATAAACACCATACCTCCAATCAATTCCATTTTTCTGCAAATTATTCAAAATCAATTCACACCAAATTATTTGAAAACAGCTTGATATTGTTAGATAGACAAAGGTATCCGGATGCCAAACAATTGCTGAATATTTTTCCTTGCCTACTAATTTACCAAGATTTGAAAAATGGATCGATGAAAATGTCTTTTTCATGAATTACCGGCTACTATTCTAACAGCAACAGATCTAAAAAATTATGACAAACAATCAATTCTTTTATACAAAAAAAAAATAAAACGCATATATGAACTTATCTGATCTTCATAGCAAATTGACTCGATGAACGATTGGATTATTAATTATAATTATAACTTTGTTTCTATTTAATTGTCATAATTATTTATAAAAATAAATACATATTTTTTTTTTTTTGTTTTTGTTTATGTTTATTTTTTTATTTTAAAATTTCATATAACACATGAGAATAAAAAATTTAGTTTAATTTTGATATCAAATTTGGATTAAGAAATAATTACTTTTATCGATTTTATTTAAAAAAATTATTTTTTTATGTGATGAAAAATAAGAAAAAAAAAGAAAATTTATTTTTTTTTATTAATTTCTTGATCAATTTTTGAAAAAATTAAAATCACTCACTTTTAGAGAAGCGTACATTTGAATATAAAAGTTGTCTTATTCTAACCCATCTATTGAAAAAAATTCATTATATTGAACTTTTTTTTAGATGAGCTCCAATGAACTCACTGTACTTTCTGTGTGCATGCTGTAGCCTTTTCTACAAGCTTTTAATATTTTATATAGTATTATTATGCTTAATTCCACAGTGATTATTATTAATAAAATATTTGTTGTGTTAATTATTTCACTTTCACAATTAGTAGTCATTTTTTCTGTAGTTGTTAATTGTTTTTCCGTAGTGGTTTTTTCTTTTAGGTTGTCTAACATTTTTACTTATTTTATTTTATTTTATTTATTAAATTTTTTTTTTTTTTTTTTTGATTTTATTTTATCTTTCACATTGTATTTTTTCCCGTTCCTTAAGGGCGACGACTCGCCATGTAAAATACGTTGATACTCACATAACTTTAAATGAAACACTTTGTTTGATGTCTAAATTCTCTTTATTTAACTGATAGGCGCGGTACGTCTTACGGCCTACTCTGGTCTTACAAGAATGAATGAATTCACACCTAACTATTGGTCTTATATATGTAGCGTGTGATAACTCATAAAATAAACCCATTTTCCGATGAATTTAATTGTTGTTCTTGGACAATTTCTATTTCCACATCACCACAATTGCCGCTATTATTATTGTCAGCCTTAAATCAAAATGAGGAACGAGTGAGCGTAATGGCAGCACAACCGATCCGCACTCACTCACACAATCATTGTTGTTGTTGTTTATTGCTTCTTTTCATTCTTCTATTGCGCGAATATGAAAAGAAGCAATGGATAACAACAACAATGATTGTGTGAGTGAGTGCGGATCGGTTATGCTGCTATTACGCTCACTACTCTCTCACACAGTTATTTTTGTTGTTTTTATTACAATGAATGTGTGAGTGAATGTGACGAAACGGTTGCTCTGCATTATTTTGTCAAAAAAAGATTTTAATCAAAACTCAAATCAGAGAATTATTTATCGGATTTTCGTTTTGAAATGTATGTTGTTTTTCGATGAGAAAATGTAAACAAACCTTTTTCCTAATGTGTCACACAATAACACATGCTCAATGCTCATTTAATAATTTCCGTAATGCAAGAAATAATACATCCAAATCTGTATTTCAATATATGAAACTTGAACTTATACATTTATTTATTATACTTTTGTTGTTGTTCTTTATTGCTTCTTTTCATATGCGCATGCCAATTGATATATGTATTACGCGAATATGAAGAGAAGCAATAAATAACAACAACAAAGGTTGTGTGAGTGAGGCGGCCAGGCAAATTGAATGCGTGAACCGCATCGCAAACATATCTTTTGCTTTGAAAAGTATTCGCTGTCCATCCAGCGATATTGCATAGTCTGCAAAATTGGCGTCCAACGTAAAATTAAATTAATTTTTTTTTGCATTTTCAAAGAAAAGGTGTTACACACCCAGCATAAATTTAATTTCATTGAAAATCTAGACTTAATTAATTTTGATTTTTGAATCGCGACGGGAATCAAACCAAGAATTATAAATAAATTGTTATGAAAAGAACTATCTTATAAAAAAAAAAAACTGTAAATTCAATGCATGTGCTCGCAAATTCATAACTGATTTCAAGGAGAACCACGAGGTAGACATTCCACGTGTATCGATAAATTACCACATGGTAAACGAGACATAACCAAGAAATGCAGTTCAATTGATTGGAAGCAATAAGCGTTCCATTACATATTTGCAAAGTTTTCGGTAAAATCAGAAGTACGAGGAAGAATTTTCGTTCCTATTTTTACATTAGATTTAAGATTTTTTGATTGATTTTTCTGAAAACTCAAAGATATTAATTTTTTCGATTGAAACCACTGAACATTTACAAAGTCAATACTTATAATTAAAAAATAAAAAAAAAAAATTTCCATTTTCTGAATTTTAAACATATTTTGCAGGAACATTCGACATTTGTTAAAATTCAAGTTTTCTTTTTAAATTAATTGATCATTGATTGGCAAATTGATTGCAAAGTGGGGAATTCATTGAGAATATTTATAAAAAAAAAAATTTTTTTTTACTTTCTTGCGGAATTTCCAAGACACACATTGAGGTTAGAACATCAACCGCATGTACTTTTTCATGCCAGGTCCTTTCCAAGTCACAGTGTAACCTTACAAAGAACACATTTTAGTGGACATTAAAGAATTTCAATAGAAATTGATCAATACTAGGAATTTCAAGAATAGTTGAGGTCAAGATTAAATCGAATTAAGTTCAAGAAAAGTTACGTCTTGTAGGAAACAAGAGAATAAATTAGTAAATTTTTTTTTTTTTTGTTGGATAATCATATCGAATCAGAATGAATAGATCAAATGAACCAATTGTAACGGTTAGTCAATTCCAAATTGAGCCTGAGTATCTATCAGACGGAGAAGTAGCATATGAGTTAACAATTCGAAACATTCCACTATGTAGAGAAAGAAGAGAAGCAACGTCACGATTGCGCTCATGCATGATTAGGGAACATAAAGGAGAATTGAAAGAGCCATTAGGTAGTTTCGGTTCCCCGACAGACGAATTAGAAGTTAACTCAAGAAAAGCTGAGGATCTCAAGCGTTTATTACAAGAAATAAATCCGGATAGGGCTACCCAAGAAAGATTTATGAGTAAATTTTTGCACGTCAGTGGACGAGTAGAGAAAATATCGAGAGTAAAAGACAACTTAGATCTATCTCATTCAGTTCAGAGATTAGTAGACGAAATGGCAGAGTTATATCATGAGTTCATAAACAAAGTAAAGTCATTCAACAGGCGTGGCAGACAAGTAAATGTGGGAACGGGACAAACAGACCCGAGTAATGACATGCAAACAGAAGCGGCTATGGCCGAGAAGACTACTAACATGAGTTCACCATCACGAAATGCACACGTTCAGTTAATTCCACAAGCTGAACCTGACATAACTCCAATTTTTCACTTCGATAATTCCAACATGAATTTTCCTAATATTAGACCAATACATGGTGTCACTACAAGTTCAATGACACACAACTCAAGAACCGGTGATGCACACACAAGCCAAAGTGAACATCAGCCAAATATTTTTGGTAGAAATACAATACCAAGACGGAAATCACACATACAATTCGCGACCGCAAACGAGTTCTGCGAACAACCTTAACGGTCAGACTAATACTAACCAACGAACGAACACAAGAATTCCATTCGGTATTTTAAACAGACCAACGACCAAGAGTGTAAATTTCGCACAGAATGAACATGTTGTATACATCAACAGAAATACATATGGGTTGCCACAAGATCAGCAACAGCAACGCTATCAATTCCAGAGCGCTAATCAATTTTATGCGGATCAGAAAATGCCACAGCATGCTAGTGAGTACGTAAGAACTGTAGATGCAAACGACGAGGTTATGAAGAATGTCAGTAAGTTGAGGGAAAAAATCCAAGAGCGCATAAAAGAGGCTAGAGAAAGGTCTATGAAACAGTACAATTTGCGGAAAAGACCAATTGTGTACAAAGTCGGTGAAACAGTTTATAGAGAAAACACCAAATTGTCAGACAAGTCGACATATTATGTCCAGAAATTAGCGCCAAGGGCAGTTAAATGCAAAATAGTTGAAAAAACAGGCACAAATACGTATGTACTAGAGGATGTGAAAACTGGCAGAAAAGCCGAGTATCATGCTCAGAAGTTTCACAGATAACGACTACATTCTTAACTGACGGACAATTAGGCAACAGACCGGCAAAAGGAAAAGGACATTATATTGATTAGTAGAGAGAAAAACGGATGTCATAGGGAAACGTATCACGAGCAATTTGCATGAAACTTTTCTTTCAAGGAAGGGAAATTCTTGTGGTTGGGCAGGGAGTGCATTGCACATGTAATCTAAACAAGAAAACAAAAGTATAAACAAGAAAATGATTACGCGAAAACTGTCGAGACCAGAAAATTGTAGCTAGAAACGTAGAAAGTAGAAAAGTGCATGTGTAGAATTGAAATAAGAGTTACAACGAATTACTTACATTTGTCGACGAATAGATTCCAGATCGGATCACGACTGTGCCAAGAGAGGATTCATCTGAACACGTCGAGAACAAAGCAAAGTCAGAATGGGCGAGGCAAAGAAGGTAATTGTCGATAGCACGATAATTATTAATGAGTTCAGAAAGAACATCTATCTTGAGCACATGGCTAAAGTAAATTGCGTCAGTTGACAAGTAGCATGGTTGTCAGAGTTTTGAGCTGAATAAGCGCAGCAATTGGGTGAAGAACACGTTCCAATGTTACGGACCATAGTAAGCCATGTTCACCGAAAAGAATGAAACTATCATATTTGATCAGATTTAAAATCACGTATACACAAGTTAACAAAATTTTCCGTTTCTAGTTAACATAGGCATATGCCGAGACAAAACCGTGACAGCGACAAAATTGACCGAAGCCATTCGCATTACAAGTTATTTTTTTTTCTCATTACATTGATTCCGATTAGAGCGTAGAAATAAACCAAAAATAATCGTAGCAAGTGTATTCGAATTAAGTACAGTAAAATAGACACGAACAAGTTCAGAAAGCTTGAATAAAGATGTACAAGACTGTAATATTTTCTTTTTTTTTTTTGTAAGTATTGATTCATATTGAAAGTTAAGGGTAATACACCGAGATAGTAGGAAATCATCGTCAATCGGAAAAGCTAACTAATGATAAAATAAAGCAAGAGAAAAGACGACAATTTCTCTACCATATAGCAAGAAGTTTGGGACTTTATAGTTCAATTTAAACAATTGAGAAAAGACGAAATTTCTCCACACATATAGATAGATATTGGGACGCAAGTCCAAGATAATTAATTAACTGCAATCGACTGCAATGAGATACAAAACACGTCAAGGCCATGACGTAGTTTGAAAGATATCGATTACGAGGTGAAAATATGTAGTTGCGCTCTAACGACTGAGGCAATAAATACACATAGGTGTAACTCGTAAATAGCACTAGGGTTAATGAACTTTGAACCCGTCAAAAGACTAGAAGATTTTAATTGGTTGGAAACGAAAACTCCAATATAATGGACAAACCCGAAAAGTTTAGTCAATCATTTCAATTAATTTCTCTGGAAACGTTAAGTTCCAGGCACTTGAAATCATTAAGACATTGTGATTTACAAGATTAAAATTTGATTTAATTGGGAATGAAAATTCCAATTTTCATGATCACCATGCAAAGGTGATCATTTAAGAATGCAATCATGTTCGGGGAGAAATCTCCAAGCAATCAATCAAGGATCGATTGATAAAATTACAAATTGACTTGAGAATAAAGAAAATTCTAAGCAAAATTAGCAATCGGCACTTAGCCAAGCGAAACATTTTCAGATTGATAACGTCGACTTCCAGTAACATTGTTAGAAAATACAATAGGTAAACAAGTTCTCATTAAATCTACGGAATGCAAGTTCCTAGCAAAATGTTCAGTGAAACGTCGAATCAGTTAATCTGAGAGAAGGATAGAAGACATCAAACTTACGTTAAAATAAAAAGAAAGAAAGAGATGGAACGTAAGATGAAATGCTATAGAAAAAAGGAGTAATTCCAAATCAAATGGTGAAAAAGAACAAGAAAAGAAACACAACCATTGAGAAAAGAAAGTGTATGCATAATTCGCATATCTACATAGCATATTCATAAGAAAAGAGGCATTGGCCCAACAAAAAATAAAAAAAAAATAAAATAATTCATTTAAAAGATAAAAGAGGCTAAAGCCAAGAAAAGAGGAGAATTCCCAAAAAAGAACTTAAGTTAGATAAATAAAAAAAAAAAAAAAATCACTGTGATTATCATACGATGCTTTGCTCTGACTAAACCGAACGCAATACCCATATCAGTTGAATTGTGAATAACTTGGATAATTTTTTCAATTCTTGAAAAAATTCTCATTAGAAGGGGAAGTGTGTTATGGTTTCGATGAAACCATAAATTTAAATTATTTAATTCACTTAAGTAATCGAAAAGCACATGAAATGAATCACAATCGTGAAGTTGGCGCACATGCATTGTATGAGTATGGCTTAAGTATTTGAGCGCTGACAATGTACTAAATCGGGCAAACTGAGAACATCGCAGACTGCAAGAAGGTGACATTTGATTAAAACGTGAAAGGAAATCAAGTCAAATCAGTGAAAGTGAATTTCTTTGTCGTTCTTCTTATCCGGACTCTCATCAAGTAAAGACATATTTATCATTGGAAGGTAAATCAGTAAGAACGAGTCAGTTTAATTAAATTGTTCGCCTTACACACAAAAAATACATGCATACTTACGCTACACTTTGTACATACAGATGTGTATGTATTATGTGTAGCGTTTATGTGTAGTCCATACTAATTTTACATACACATTGATTTGCTACACAGTTTGTATAGCTGAAGTATGCATGTATTTTTTGTGTGTAATTGCATAGAAATTAATCAAGTTTTTCGTGTATCGGCCTTAATTGCCAAGTGAAGTGAATTCATGTGACAGTAATCAATAAATTCAGCGCAAATCACCAGCGAATTGTAAAATTTAAGGAAATTCACGGAATTAGCGGCAAATATACCGAGAACCACGATTCATCGCAATAATTAGCAATTTCATCGGGAATCGACATAATTAAGTGCCCAAGAACATTGTCAGATCAATTACACGAAAATTGTAAGTAGATTTAAGGTTTATTGCGATCGCATAAGTAGGATTTTTGAATAATTTAAATTAAAAGACCGAATTAAAAGGACAAAAGATAAGAAGTATCATTTCTGTTATATTCCGTAAAACGACCCGCTTGCATTTTCAGAAATAAATTGTAAAAAACATAAGGAACATAACATCATCTCAAAATCCATCCACTTCCGGTGGAAATGAATCACCATTACTTGATTCAATAGAAAGCTCAGAAGATTTTGGTTCAGTGGAGTTAAACGAAGTCGAACCAGATTTAGTTGCGGCATTCAACTCTTCATCCCCATCGTCAACAAATTCTGATTCGCCGCAGGAAATAGCTCGAAGATTGTTTTTGGCACTTGACAAACTCATTCCGGATGAAAATAAGGAAGATGTGATGTTATCACTGATTACACAATTGTCTATGGGAATTTCATCGAAAAAATCCGGAACTCGCAAAAGAAAAAGAAGGTTTGTGAAAAAAGACGTAGATCTCCTTAGATTTGTTTTTAAGAAGCGCAAATTTTAATTAGAAGATTTAAATGGATTATTGAAGTTTTTTTTGTTTTTTTCATTTTAATTTTTAAAATTTTTTAACAGTGATGATGAAAATATCGAGAACAAACAAAATCGCCCGAATCAAATATAGGATGAAGATAAGAAAAATTCAATTGCCACCAGAGTCCGGCAGTAATTCCGAAATGCGTTAAATAAAGCACTCTATTTTAATTGAATTAATGTAATCCCGAAAAGTAATTCGGGATTACTTTTGTGCGTTATTTAATTGTAATCCGTAATGCGTAATCCGGGATTACTTTTTTGCATTACTTTTTGACGTCACGCATAAGAAAAACAATGGACAGATATTTGCGTTTTGTCGACTGTATGTGTATTAGTGACATATTAAGAGTAGCCGATTGATTGTATTGATTTCAATTGATTCTTTGAAAATAAACTCGAGAAAACGAATATAAAAATTCATATAATATTGAATTTCAATTGTAACCCAATAAGATTGCAACAATGAGCACAGCTAAATTAAATTTACGAATAATGAATGTCAATGAAAACAATTTGTATGTTGTGGAGAAAATGGAAACGTATCAGAAAATTGAACAAAATTTACTTAATACCAACAGATGGCGTTACTGTGAATATTAGATTCGAGAAGAATGAAAATAAAAATAAAATGAATTGAAATTGAAATGAAATACATGAAGGAAAAAATACAAAAAATTATATTACAATTGAAATTCAATATTATTTTCATATTTGTTTTCTCGACATTTCTTTTCATGAAATCAATTGAAATCAATACAATGTTTTCATCGGCTCTTGTCAGTATCTCACTAATACACCTACAGTCAACAAAACGCACATATCTGTCTATTGTTTTTCTTATGCGTGACGTCAAAAAGTAATGCAAAAAAGTAATCCCGGATTACGCATTACGGATTACAATTAAATAACGCACAAAAGTAATCCCGAATTACTTTTGAGCGTTATTTAATCCGTAATTGTAATGCATAACGCAAATTAATAATTTGCCGGACTCTGATTGCCACATCTGACAATTTCTCAAAAGTAATTCGTCAAGTAATAAAATTCATGAAATGCATTGAAAGAACCAAAAATGTATTGAGAAGAAACAAAAAACACAAACAAACAAATCTATTAATTGTACTACGATAAATGCAAAACAACTACAAAAATACTAAAGTAGCATAGAGTAGAGTTGTCAAAAGGACGGACACGGACATGAAAAACACTGTTCGTCCGTCCTTCTTGAAAAGAAGGACGGACCAATTTTTTGTCCGTCCTTTTTCTCAAGAAGGACAGACCAATTTTTTTCGTCCGTCCTTTTTCTCAAGAAGGACAGACCAATTTTTTTCGTCCGTCCTTTTTCTCAAGAAAGACGGACCAAAATATTTTGTCCGTCCTTTTTCTCAAGAAGGACGGACCAATTTTTTTTGTCCGTCCTTCTTGAAAAAAAAAATTTAATGACCTAATAATATCCAAACATTTCCTGTGATTGGAAAAATTTTAAATTAAGATTCTTAAATTAATAATCTTATATGAAATAATTTAAGCTACAATTCGAAAATAAAATTGAGAAAAAATGTTATTCGAAAGCAAAAAAAAATCATCGTTCATATGTTGTTTATTTTATGATGAAATTATGATATTTAAAAGTTTTAAATAAACTTTTTGCATCACATTTGATCAGACATTGATTAACACTAACGATTAGTAACTTGATCAGCGTCAGGAGTTATCGTCAGTAATTATTTCATTGCGTACCATATATAACGTCGCTGCGCAGGCTCGTCCGTATAGTGTGAATGCTAAATATCGTTTGTATGCATGCATCTAACGAAATCTATTCAACGCTTGTTTTGTATTGAAATTGATTCACACTATACGGATGCGCTTGCGCAGCGACGTTACGTATGGTACGCAATGAAATAATTACTGACGATAATTCCTGACGCTGATCAAGTCAGTGTTAATCAATGTCTGCATTTGATGCACCGTTAAAAAAGTTACCACTCGGTTGAGTGCCACACAGTTTGCAAATAGTTATTGTTCAGACCTTAGGGTTATTTAAAAGACAGTGTGAGTGACTGTAACGACCTTGACACTCGGTGAGTGCGACTATAACACAGTCACTTTGTGGTATTCATATTTTAGTGTGAAATGATAGTCTGAAACAATAAGACGTACAAATGAAGATTGCATTTTATTTAAACTTACAATTATTTTTCAATTTGCCTGGATTTTGTTTGAATATGAAAATGTGTTCACCAAAAAAATTCAACGAACAACATTACGTTATAATATGCTTTACGTTTAGACATAATGAAGAAAAAACAAACAATTTTAAGATAACGAATAAAGTTTATATGTAATATGTAAAATAATTATAACAATGATTCAATAACAATATTTGGGTGCAAAAAAAAAAAAAAAATTCCAAGTTTTTTCTAAAAATTGGTTTAAATTTTTTTACCATAAGGACGGCCAAAATTCTTGGTCGTCCTTCTAAAATTTGTCCGTTTAATGAAATTTGTCCGTCCTTCCTTAATATAAATATGTCCGTCCGTCCTTCTTGAGAATTACAAAATAATTTGGTCCGTCCTTCTTGAGAAAAAGGACGGACAAAAAAAATTGGTCCGTCCTTCTTGAGAAGAAGGAACGACGGACGGACAAAAAAAGTTCGTTTGACATCTCTAGCATGAAGAGAAAGTAAATAAAATTTGTATGTTGTGCAAAACAAAGCAAACAAAAAATGTGTAGAATGAATTTAAAACTCTCTTTTTTTTTAAACAAATAATTTAAACAAAAAAAAAAACAACAAAGAATCACATGAAACCAAACCATGAAATGTTCCGAGCGATAAGAATGATATATACAAATAAAATACACACATGAAATGGAACGGTACGAATCAGTCTCCTGATTTAAAACATTAAACAATTGAATGTGAATTTATTTAATTTTTTTTTTCTTTCTTCTCAAAAGTTGGCAACTAAAACAAACAAACAAACAAAAACAATGGTCCTGAGAATTAAATGAAAATGATTTTTGTTTGTAGAAAAATGATTCTAATGCAAAGATGAAATGAAACGGAACAAAATCCATTTTGGCCACAGAAAAAAATCATCATTTGGGTCATATTTCTGCCTTTTTTAATTTCGAATTTCATAAATAAAACATCACACTAACAAAACAATAGACAAGAAAACACCATTCTTCATTTCATGCAATGAAGATAAACAAAAATTATCACGAAAATTCATCAAAACAATTCCAGTTCATTTTGATGAATATTTTTTAGTCGAATTTTGTGTGGAAAATTTTTCAAAATGTCAATGTTTATGTTTTTTGAACACGATAATGTTACATTTTAAATTTTTTTTTGTTGTCTGTGAAGATATGCATTCTGTAAATAATTTTCGAATGGTTAGATATGTATCCCGTTTGCACTTATTGGCTTGTATGCTGAAAATTCGCGTGTACGCGCGCAAGCATAATAAGAAAACCAAAGTAACGAACTCACAACATCAGTGAATTACACATAAATATGATTTTATTAATAAAATAGAGAGAGAGAGAAGAGAGAGAGAGAGAGAGAGAGAGAGAGAGAAAATAAACAAAACAATGTAAATTAATAAATCATTTGTACATAGAAAACTAAAATCCAACAGAATATCCATTTTGATGAGTGACAACAGTATGCGTGCTACACACACATGACACGCTCAATGTCTTCATTTGTTTTTGTTTTCTTCTCGATTCTCTGTGGTAAAATTTAAGAAGAAAATTAACAGAAGAAATAAAAAAACAAACAAAACATGTCCATTTATCCATCACGGATTTGTAAACAACGATCGTCATGACAATTTATAAAATCAAAAACCATTTTAGAATGCATACATTTAGAGTATTCGATTGGCACAGAAATGAAACGATGAAAGAAAAAAAAAAGAGAAAGAAAAGTAAATGTGAACACAAATTTGTTGAATTTTCCAAAAGTCTATTCGCATAGAGAATCCATGTCATAATGATTTGTCACATGAAGAAGAAGTAGAAGAAGAAGAGAAGGAGAAAAGAAGGAGAGAGAGGATGATTTGAATCTAAGCTATCAATCGTCATTCATACCCAAAACTAGCCATAAGATCCTCTCAATCATACAAACACACAAAACACACATCCAATTCTATTCTATGCAATTTCGCCCCAAAAATTGGCAAGAGGAACTAGTTACAAAGATTCAATCAATGGAGAAAACTATTGCTGTAAAATATGTGAAAAAAGATTTCGCAACATTTGGTAAAATTCTAAAGGAAATGAATGGAAAAAAAACATCATTGAAATCTGATAACAACTATTACTACGTCCGCGATTTAAAGCTTTATTTTGATGAGTTAGATCGAAATACGACGATATCTGAAGCAGTGAACAAATCAACACGAAAGCTTGATGTAAATACATTGCAAAATTTAATTTTTAACAATGTCAAATATATATTGAAATAAACGCATACATTAGAAAACTATTATACGCAGACATTTTTTCAACATCATATGCAATCAGTTCTCATTTTTAATTCACCAACAAAATATGTGTGATCGTTCCTGCACAATGTCAGACGAAAAGTTTATAATTCTCTTCAAAGAATTAAGTAGTTTGCATGGGGTTATTTACTATTGAATGACTCTACCGAATGTCAAAAGTACTAGCAGGTACTTTGATCAATTTTAAATGTACTAAGTGAAGACTGTGAATGTAAAATATATTCATTTACGCGTATACTGTCGCTTCTTTGTTGTATGTTCGTGAAGCACACTCACTCACACACAGTCTCGTTACTACATTTCAGTTTGTCTGAATGTAGCTGAATTACAACATTTGAAATCGGTGTGTGTATATCGCATCACAAGACGCACACATCAAAGCAAAGCACCTCTTTTTGTGTGAGTTTGCTTCACAAACATACAACAACGAAGCGACAGTATACGCGTAAATGGATACACATTTTACATTTAGTCTTCACCTAGTACATTTCAAATTGATCAAAGTACCTGCTAGTACTTTTGACATTCGGTAGAGTCATTCAATAGTAAATAACCCCATGGTTTGCGATCAAAATACAGAAAAAACTGATGGCAAATTGGCAAATGTATTCGAAAAAACCATTCTCTATGTCGCAGTAAATTTTCACTGCAATTAATCGATCACCATTTGGTGATGTCAAAAGACACGATGTAGCATTTCCAAGTCAACATGACCGAGAGGAATATGACAGTTGTGAATGTTGAAAACATTTGCCAATATTTACACACATTTGTGTGTTGCCATTACTGTTATTGTTGTTGTACATTGGTGTATACAGGCAAACATTTGCCAAACATTCGCACAAATTCACGACCGTCATTTTCCCCTTGAACATGACCAATGCCCAAATGATTGCTGCTTGACAAAGTAATCCAACCTGGGGAGAAACAAGAAAGACAATTTTAACAAATATTCAAAATAGGAAAATACCAAACCATGCATTTGGCTAATCAAATGGCCAAAAATTAGCATCTATCATTTCTTCATCGTCTCTTTCCTCTTCAATCGCTGTACCATTATCTGTCATTCAAATTATGTGGTTGCGCCTAATAACATCCGGTCAATTGCAAAAAGGGTGCCGAATTCTATAAGAATTTCATCGTTGTATCACAACCAATGTGAGGTGTAAATTTAATATTATATACAAATTGGGCCATTTTATCACATTTCCAACGTTATCGGTTGCGTTTGCGTTGCGTATAAATGAAACAATAAACAATTAATTTACTAGATTATTTATTTGAAATTTAATTGTAATATTATAAAAACATTTTTTTGGTTCATTTTGAACATTTAATCATTATATAAATGGCTTTATTCAAATAGCCAACATGTGACACACATGTAAGTTTTTAATCGTCTTTTATATAAAATTGTGGAAAAATGAATTAAATCGTAACTCTATTCGCAATTCGATGCACATCGCTTTTTCGTTTTCGATTTGATTTTTTTGTAGAAAAAAAAAAATGATAGGAAATTGCTTTCATATCAGTAATCGTTAACACATTCGAGTCAAAGTCTTTTTTCTTTTTTTTTGCTTTGGCCCCGGTTCATCAAACTCTTTCGGAAGATATTGATGTGATTTAACATCTAGCTGTGATATAATCAGGTACTTTTTCGTATCGCGATCGTATATGAGACGATGTTCCATCGTAGGCTGGTTTACGCTAAAAATTTTCAACAATAGGCTGGGACTTTCACCAGTTCGGCTATGTAGCACCAACGGAGGGAGTGTTGTGCATATGAGCATTGTCTAACACAGTTCCTTGTGTGACTTGACGGGAGTCCATTGCAGCAATAATGGTTCGATCATGAGAAGTTATTAGTAACTTTTCCGTCAATTTTTCTTGCACATGCGTTATTTCATGGATAATGAATGATATGCGTATGAGTGTATATCCCGTTGACAGCAATTCGAACTTTAGATCCGACATGAATTTGAAGTACGTTTCGCTCATTTTCGAAGCAAGTACCAATTTATCGTGCACCAATTCGATGTCCGCATCACGTTGCCAGTAAATTGGCGATTCCATGGTCACTTCACAACGAATCATAGGGAGTTTGATGTGGGATTCAATTTGGCTACTTTTAAACCATTATAAATTGCATTGATTGAACATGTTCCGTTCAGTTTGTGACAACAATGTGACATTCTGGGCAATTGTTTATCATACGTTGGTTACACTGGTTCGAAAAGTGTAAACGGTAGCATGCCCCACAAAATGTGGCCATATCGCGTAATGGCGCATTTCGCAATTCGAGTGCGTTTTGAACTGTTGCGTTTTGTACGGTTAAAGCTTCGATTGCCATGACGTTCAAACCATCAGGGATTTCAAACCGGTTTTCATTGTAGACCAACATGTAATTGCGTATTGTTCTGCCGAAAATATTTAAGTCAATGACTAGGCCAATCTTGGCAACACATCGGTTTACTACAAAGCATTATTTCACTCTCCATAACAAGAGCGCCACCTGTTGCTTTTGAAACAACTCTATGCATACATATCATGAAACATACAAATACAATGAAATGCATGCCAGCTAGACTGTGGCTGTGTCATATTGTTAACATATTTGAAAAATGGATAACGATAAATATGATAAATTTAAAAAGAAAAAAGTTTTTCTGTGTTGTTTTTGTGGCATATTTATCAAATTGAATTTGAACAATTTACTTGAACATGAAAAAATACATACAGATTCCAAAAAAATCAAATGTGCGGCGACAAAATGTTCGGCAACCTTCAAACAAAAATGCGACTACTTAAGACACTGGAATAGCAAACACAAACACATGATAATGCCAGGTGGATTTAATTATATTGAAGAAGAAAATAAAACGTAGCGAAGAAAAAATACTGCTTAAATGATGATGATCAGCGTACTTAATTATCCAGACCCAACGATTTTCTCATTTTAAACTATTTGGGACTCTTTAAAAAAAACCACAAAAAAAATAAAATTGTCCAAACCATATGCTGGACCCTTTTTTGGCAAACTTGACTGAGTTTAATTGTCTTTATATGACAATTAAAAAAAATTGCAATATATTTAATTTAAATCGATCATTTTCCATTTTTCGTGTCTATTTCAACAGAGTCAAAAGACCTGGCAAATATCCTGCTGTAATTTTGATGGCAGTCTGTTTAAAATTGTCTACAATCGAAGCTGATTCAGTTTCAAGTGGATCCATTCAATGGGTATGCAATGCATTATGAATTTCATAATTGAATGAATCCAAGATTTTGACAAAAAAACATTCAACTAAATTTGATTCAATATATTTGTATACATGTAAACATCGATGTTTCTTTGTGAGTGATATTAGTAAATAAATTCCGGGTTTCATCATCTAAATCTATTGCATTAATATTGAGCATTGTAATAATTATCGGTGATAATGCTGTATTATTTCTACTGACGAGTCGCCGGGTTTTCCAAACCGTTTTTGTTTCATAGCAATAGTGATTTCTATTATTACTATCAATATGCACAAGTGAAGACATATTAATTTCAACTTCTTTTACAATGTTGGCATCGAGCCAATTGCCAGATTGACATTTGTACACAATGTGATGTTTTAAACCAGCTGCTATACAAAGTCTTATCCACGGGTGTAGTACAAATCAGTTTCTAACTTCCCGAATGCTAACGCCATCTTTAGATTTTTATCGGCATCTTTGCTAGGAATGCGACGACATTTGCACATAATTCCGTTTTCAATACAAACATTGAGATGGCGTTAGCATTCGGGAGGTAAGAAAACTGCTTTGTACTACACCCGTGGTCTTATCATTTCGATATTGCTTGAATTTTCATTAAGATTTGTAAGGTTACTCATTCGATTTGGGAATATTTTTCGAAAAGAATCAATAACATTTTTTTTAAATTGCAAACTTTTTTCCAAACGACTTGAGTTGATTTGCATTTTCGAAAAAAAATCTGAATTGTCTGCGTATGTCTGAGAGTGATTGAAAAATGTAGAAGCAAATTATTTTTCATTTCCTTACGATTAACAATGTTCGTAATATATCTGATATTTGAAATTCTGTCATTTTCTTTTTTTCGCCCAGTTACTTTGAAGAGAGAATTGTCGTTTTGGGATGAAATTATATCCAATAAAGGATCGAAACATTTGAATGCAATTGCGTAAACTAATGAAATTGCTTCTGGAATTTTTATTGAAATATCAATTATTAGTTGTCCTAAAGGTGTTGGAGTGTAACTTTTGTTTGTGTCACTCCAATTTGCCAATTGAAGATTAATGAGGTTGTCAAATCCACCTAATATTTGAGACTCATTTAGCTACCTACTGAATCCGGTTTTTGAAGAAAAATTCCGGATTTTTTTTTGGACATATAATTCAATATTTTTAGACACAGTTCGTTAACATCTGCTATTGGTGGGACTTTGATATCCTCCATGCTTTCATAAAAAGCTTCAGTATACGCTCTGTAACATAGGCCGGCTGAAACTCTTCCCACTCTTCCACTACGTTGTCGAGCGGAACACTTTGAAATTTTTTCAAGTCTAATAAAAGATGCGTCATGTTTTAAATCATATGAAATTGTTCTTTCATAATCAGAATCAATAGCTAATTTCAAATTTTCGATGGTAATTGATGTTTCAACGATATTTGTGGATAGATAGATAATTCTTTGCGTAGATGAAGCAGCCTTAATTCTGTCGATTTTACTTTTTGTGTTCAGAATACTTCTATGCAAGAAACGAAATTCAATTTCGGATTTAAAGTTTGTGAATAGTTTATGACGTTTAATAGTATTTTTGCAAAAGTTCAATTCATGCATTCCTGGCAAAAAAATAATTACGGGCTCACTTATAGCAGAAGATTTTAGGAATTCAAAAACACGATTTGCTATATTATTGTATGCAATGTTCGAGTTTTCATCTGAATCATCACAAAATTCATTGCCATTTTTTTCATTAAAATTTTCGTTGAAAAACTAATCTCTATCTGCTGTACTTGGCCCGTAATTGTGAGAACTGTAGATGATAAATCATGATTTTTGAAATAATTTGTAAATTTGTTTATATTAATAGTGGCTGACATTTGTAGTGGTTTTAGAGAAATTTTCTCCATGAATGTGGAAACCGACTACAAAACTACCCCCATAGTTTTTTGAAACAGTTTGTGCAGACTTTTGTGCTGCTATTCTTTTGGGCTCTCCTATTAAAATCTTTGATTTTATCCTTTCTCTATATGCTTGTTCTGTTAGTAAATGTGGAATTAAAATAGTCTTTCCACTTCCTGTATCACCAACAACGATCGTAATTTGATTATTTTTTATACAATCAATTATTTCATTTTTGTACATAAAAGCCGGGATTTTTTTAAATAATGAAGTCTCTGCGTATCGTTCTAGAAGTTGACTTTTCTGTCGTGCAGGCACGACTAATTGGTTGAAGTAACGCGGTAATTTGAATTCATTTTCTGCTTCAAAATTTCAATTACCCACTTCAATTTTCATATCACTAAGACTTTTCAAAAGATCTTCATTGATAAAATCGAATTTTTTAAAACCAATTTTGAAAGCTTCCATTTCATCATAAACTAACATATCATCTAACATATCAATACTATTATCTATATTATTGTCATCATCACTATCACTAATACAAATTACATCGTCAATAGTTTCTCATCTTTTATTCGGACTTTGAACAGAATCAATGGATATTAACATCATTGAACGACTTTTTGAAGGTGTTTGAAAAAAAGATCCGGCCATCTTCGCTGGTAATTCCTTTGGCAACAGTTGGTCTAATCGCCGACAACCCGCCTTTGTACAATTCTTTGACTTTGAATACTTTGAGCCCACCATATTCCTTGTTGGACAAAACGATGATGTTGAGGTCCAAACTAATTTCTTTTGGGCACATTTGAAGTTTGCTTGGAAGTGAATTTGTTTTGGATGGACATTTCTATTTAGCGAAAGAAAAAATGAGAAGAAATTGTGAAAGTAATGATTTATAAGGAATTAGAACAAAACTAGTTTATGATGTAAAAGTGATGAGATATAAAGCAAGGAGAGACTATCTATTAATGAAATAAAGGGGCATAAAAAGATTAAACATTGTTTAATGATTTACGTTTGCTTAAAAAAAGCGTTGTTTTTTAATACAATATTTTACTTTTCCGCACACAACATGTTGTCCAAAAGAAATTAGCTTGGACCACAACATCATCGTTTGCCAAAGGAATTACCAGCGAAGATGGCCGGATCTTTTTTTCAAACACCTTCAAAAAGTCCTTCAATGATGTTAATATCCATTGATTCTGTTCAAAGTCCGAATAAAAGAGGAGAAACTATTGACGATGTAATTTGTATTAGTGATAGTGATGATGACAATAATATAGATAATAGTATTGATATGTTAGATGATATGTTAGTTTATGATGAAATGGAAGCTTTCAAAATTGGTTTTAAAAAATTCGATTTTATCAATGAAGATCTTTTGAAAAGTCTTAGTGATATGAAAATTGAAGTGGGTAATTGAAATTTTGAAGCAGAAAATGAATTCAAATTACCGCGTTACTTCAACCAATTAGTCGTGCCTGCACGACAGAAAAGTCAACTTCTAGAACGATACGCAGAGACTTCATTATTTAAAAAAATCCCGGCTTTTATGTACAAAAATGAAATAATTGATTGTATAAAAAATAATCAAATTACGATCGTTGTTGGTGATACAGGAAGTGGAAAGACTATTTTAATTCCACATTTACTAACAGAACAAGCATATAGAGAAAGGATAAAATCAAAGATTTTAATAGGAGAGCCCAAAAGAATAGCAGCACAAAAGTCTGCACAAACTGTTTCAAAAAACTATGGGGGTAGTTTTGTAGTCGGTTTCCACATTCATGGAGAAAATTTCTCTAAAACCACTACAAATGTCAGCCACTATTAATATAAACAAATTTACAAATTATTTCAAAAATCATGATTTATCATCTACAGTTCTCACAATTCCGGGCCAAGTACAGCAGATAGAGATTAGTTTTTCAACGAAAATTTTAATGAAAAAAATGGCAATGAATTTTGTGATGATTCAGATGAAAACTCGAACATTGCATACAATAATATAGCAAATCGTGTTTTTGAATTCCTAAAATCTTCTGCTATAAGTGAGCCCGTAATTATTTTTTTGCCAGGAATGCATGAATTGAACTTTTGCAAAAATACTATTAAACGTCATAAACTATTCACAAACTTTAAATCCGAAATTGAATTTCGTTTCTTGCATAGAAGTATTCTGAACACAAAAAGTAAAATCGACAGAATTAAGGCTGCTTCATCTACGCAAAGAATTATCTATCTATCCACAAATATCGTTGAAACATCAATTACCATCGAAAATTTGAAATTAGCTATTGATTCTGATTATGAAAGAACAATTTCATATGATTTAAAACATGACGCATCTTTTATTAGACTTGAAAAAATTTCAAAGTGTTCCGCTCGACAACGTAGTGGAAGAGTGGGAAGAGTTTCAGCCGGCCTATGTTACAGAGCGTATACTGAAGCTTTTTATGAAAGCATGGAGGATATCAAAGTCCCACCAATAGCAGATGTTAACGAACTGTGTCTAAAAATATTGAATTATATGTCCAAAAAAAAATCCGGAATTTTTCTTCAAAAACCGGATTCAGTAGGTAGCTAAATGAGTCTCAAATATTAGGTGGATTTGACAACCTCATTAATCTTCAATTGGCAAATTGGAGTGACACAAACAAAAGTTACACTCCAACACCTTTAGGACAACTAATAATTGATATTTCAATAAAAATTCCAGAAGCAATTTCATTAGTTTACGCAATTGCATTCAAATGTTTCGATCCTTTATTGGATATAATTTCATCCCAAAACGACAATTCTCTCTTCAAAGTAACTGGGCGAAAAAAAGAAAATGACAGAATTTCAAATATCAGATATATTACGAACATTGTTAATCGTAAGGAAATGAAAAATAATTTGCTTCTACATTTTTCAATCACTCTCAGACATACGCAGACAATTCAGATTTTTTTTCGAAAATGCAAATCAACTCAAGTCGTTTGGAAAAAAGTTTGCAATTTAAAAAAAATGTTATTGATTCTTTTCGAAAAATATTCCCAAATCGAATGAGTAACCTTACAAATCTTAATGAAAATTCAAGCAATATCGAAATGATAAGACCACGGGTGTAGTACAAAGCAGTTTTCTTACCTCCCGAATGCTAACGCCATCTCAATGTTTGTATTGAAAACGGAATTATGTGCAAATGTCGTCGCATTCCTAGCAAAGATGCCGATAAAAATCTAAAGATGGCGTTAGCATTCGGGAAGTTAGAAACTGATTTGTACTACACCCGTGGATAAGACTTTGTATAGCAGCTGGTTTAAAACATCACATTGTGTACAAATGTCAATCTGGCAATTGGCTCGATGCCAACATTGTAAAAGAAGTTGAAATTAATATGTTTTCACTTGTGCATATTGATAGTAATAATAGAAATCACTATTGCTATGAAACAAAAACGGTTTGGAAAACCCGGCGACTCGTCAGTAGAAATAATACAGCATTATCACCGATAATTATTACAATGCTCAATATTAATGCAATAGATTTAGATGATGAAACCCGGAATTTATTTACTAATATCACTCCGTCGATTGAAAATGTTGTGCAAAAAACATTATTAGATCAACATGAAATTCATAATAGTAGTAGGAAAAGGGGGATTCGTCGCCAACTTTTGCGTCAACCGCATGATCAAAATCAAAAAATTGAATGTGTAGTGTACCCGCAAAACTCTCGATTACAAATGTTTTGTTTAACTTCAAATACAATACTCCATACAACTTGCCTAAACTATTCCAACACGAAATTACATTGCAATCAAAAAATGTTCATAAAGAATGCTTTGGATTTTGGAATAGTTTTAATAATTATACATTCTCGTTTCGAAAAAATACTTTTAACTTTCGTTCCTTTTCACAAATTAAAACATAAGTTGTAAGTGTTGATGCGACTAAATAAAATCGAAATTTTACATGTAAATGATAGTTCGCCCAAAAATGAATAAAATAGAATCAGTGTGGCCAACTGTCATATTTTCTCTACACAGATCCATACGTATCAAGTAATACTGTCATTGAATCTTCGATATTAGGGACAAAAGACTCGACAAGACTTATCTCTCTCTCTCTCTCTTATGATCGAAAAAATCAATTTTCTTCTTATTCTTCTATTTATGATGCTGCTGTGCTTGTTTATATTGCCATGTGCGATACTTAACCAAATTAATTATTTCTCGCTCGAAATACGTTTAATTTATTTACTATTGCTACAAACAAGCCTTTTATGGTTTCAAACACTAATTGAATCGCCGAACTTTTGCATGAACGGGTGTATTCAGAGTCTGGTTTTTTTTTTTTTAACTTTAATGAAGTATTAAATAAGAAACTTTAAAAATGCGGTTTGGAAGCTGTAATGATTTAAAACGTGGGGCACGCGTTTGATGGTACATACATTACAATGACATCTAGTGTCTCGAGGCGTATGTTTAGATGCAAACAATAATGAACCTTCTGACCGTTGTCCATAAATTTAGCTAACCGATCTTTGCACTCTTCTAGTTCGTGCAAAGAAAGTGCATCAAATCCTTCTTTGTTGCCGATCATACTTTTTATTTACTTCAATTTGTCTAAATAAAATGCGCGTGCACCTTTGGCTTGGTTGATTTCTTTCTGAGTGGCTTCCATTTTTTTTCTTTGAGCACGTTGCTCTATTTTGACGTTCACGTTTCAATTCTTCGAGTGCTTCAACTCTTTTTTTTATGTTTTGTTCAGTATTCATTCAAAATTAATATGTTTTTTTGCTGAACGATCGAATCGGCTTTTCGAAGAAAACGAAGAAAATTGAACAACGGAATTTATTGCCACACAACAACTGAGCACTAATTCAATTCACTCACAGTCAAATATTTGTATTTTATGATTTTGCTATTATTTTTCTTTTATTTGGTTGAATACTGCTCAATTTAATGCTCACACATTCTATGCGTTGCAAATGTTCGATTCTGTTGATGTAGAAGAATAACAACGAAATACACGCGTTTATGTTGTTGCATGTAATTCACTTTTACACTATGCGCATTGCACTTAAATCTTTATCAAATATCTCTTTTTCCTTTATTTTTGATTGTAATTTAATGATAAAAATCAACTACAATGCTTATCTTAGTTCGGAAATATTTACGCCCAATTTTAACTATAATTTTTATGTTTTCAAACCTTCTTTATGTTTTGTGTGTTTCCTTTTTTTTTATTCAAAACCAAACTGTTATAGCTGAAAACTGAACCGTACAGAGGGGGAATAGTCTTACAAGTGATATTCGTTGCTTTCGAGAAAAAAAATATGCCACACTGTAAACCATTCCGTACTATAGACGCTGACGTTTCGGATTAAACGGCAGATTAACGAAAATATTTTAACGATATTTTTCAAATTTGAAATTTTCGTTAAAATTTTCCAGTATGCAAATATTCTAGTACTTTTGAACTTTGTTTTAGTAATATGGTACTAAATTGCTGTTTAATCCGAAATGTCAGCGTCTGTAGTACGGAATGTTTTACTGTGCAGTATTTCGCATACAGCCAATACAAAAACAAGATAGATCTGATCTGCGTCAGGCTCAAAATTTTGTTTCAAGTCTGTTTCGATTGTTTCTTTTGTACTATTGAAAATGAATGAATAGACATATGTTTTTTTGTGTGAATAACAAGCGTATACAAATGGGTGAAAGCGCTTGGTACAATCCACAGTTCCCAGTACCATTAACGGGAAACCGAGCCAATTTAATTTATATGTTGCGTCTATACAGTCGAAAACGCGAAGCGAAAACTTAGATCTTCGTCAGGCGATGAAGTTTCAAAATTAAATACCAATGCTTCATCAATATCAGATGGAAACTCTTTGAGTTTTTCGCACCATAGTACCATGTCACCCACTTTAATCATTGGCGGCGCTTCCGAGTTTCAATATTTTTGCAATAAGTATTCGATTTGTCGCTTTTCGGGGCTTTTTTCGTCTTGAAATAATTTGCGTTTAGCTCATGCATAGTCAATATGACGGATTACCTCAGGAATTTTTGTCGAACCACATTTAAATAAATCATTAATGAACTCTACCATTTCGTCCGAAGTGGGTTTCGGTAATCCTTCCAATAGTTTTTGGTGATTGTGCTCATATTGCGAGAAAATCAAGTGCTTCGTCCAAGTTTTCCGTCTCAGAATGAATTTGACAAATGAATTTATTTCTTGATAGTTTCGTTGTGTCAGTATTAATTTCAATTTCATCACATTAATTTTCGTATAGTAAATCGGCTTCCTCATCGTCTTTATTTCAATTAAGCTCGGCGGCTTTGTCAAATGATGAATCATTCAGTTTCAATTGAAAGTTCCATTAAAAAGAGATCAGTTTGGTTGATTTGCGCAGATGCTCGGTTCGTATGGTCGTCTTTTCGATAGCGTTTACGTAATGTTCCATTACACTAATCAACAAATTTAAAAAAGTTTTCCCCTCATGAGCAGCGACCTATATAGTGTTGTAGAGATTCGCCTCGTGATTCCAAATCTGGTCTCCGTTTGTTGCTGGCACCTCTGAGATTTTTTTAAAATCACTTTGTATATAAATCCTTTAGTGGTATGATATTTTTCTTTACGTTGGCCATATTGTGCAAGCAACTAACTGCTTCTACGCCCTCTGATTCAAATATTCGCAGTTATATGGATTCACAGGATTTGGCCTGAATTCCATAACTTCCTATGTAACTATGTGTATGTAGTTTGTTATATGAAAATCCATATAGGAAGTTCTGGAATTCAGACCAAATCCTGTGAATCCATGGATCAGCCTGGGCGAGTGATACCTCTATCAATAGGTCTCAAATATTTGCTCCCCATAACCTAGGGCTGAAAGTCATTTATTTTCCCAATTTTCCGATCGGAAAAGCGTAAAAAATTGATCGGTAGGTTTTTCCTCCCTTTATATGCTGCTTTCATTTGACATGCCAACATTTTTTTTATTTGGAAAAAAGAGAGCGAAATTCAGATTTGATATAATTGCAAATATTTGAATCAGAGGGCGCATCAGAGTTTTTCCAAAAAAACGACAAAATGCGATTTTTCATTTTTCGTACTTTATTTACCTCATTTATATACAAAGTGATTTTAAAAAAATCTCAGACGTGCCAGCAACAAACGGAGACCAGATTTGGAATCGCGAGGTGAATCTCTACAACACTATATAGGTCGCTGCTCATGAGGGGAAGTTGTGTTGATTAGTGTTATGTTTATTTCTTATTTTTGGTTTTTACATTAACAGGACAACAAGAAACAGATCAACCATCAGCGCCACAACCGTTAGTTGTAAGCGATAGTGAAAATGGCAATGAATACGAACAACGAGAAGAGGACGAAGAAGAAGTAGAGTCGATTCTGGGCAAACAAATTCATTACAATGAGTTATGCAATTTTTTGTCATTTTTCTTCCTTTTCATTGATTTGTGCAGAAAATGTCATTTCGTTTCAATGCAATTTTCGTTTCTTTTTTTTCGAATCACAGATCCAGTACCAAGTCAAGTTTGTTCAAATCCACTGATATTGTTTGGCTGTCGATTGAGGATTTATCGTGTGACGAAATGATTGCCGATTACGAGGAAGACAATTACAAAACGCATGACCAAATTGAGTGGGATCCAATTCCAATGCGAATCATCAATTCGATAGAGATTAACAAAGAGGTAAGTTAGTTTCATATAAACACTCTCTCACACACACTATCTGCCGCTTTCTTCCTATCTATCTATCTCTCTGTGATTTTTTATCCATATTTTGTAAATGAGACTTTAGCTTATATACCAATAATCAATTAATTGAATTCATTTTTACTCAACCGGTCGAATACCTCGTGCAATTTGCTGATAATTCACAGGAAATGGTGTCGTTTAACTATGGCCCAATGAGGAAACTTACTAAGCAATTTGATCGTGAAAAATCAAACATGCCAGGAACAACACAAGCAACAGTAAGACCACAAGCGTCACCCGAAAGTCAATTGCCACCTGCTTCGCAGATCTATTCACGCCATCGTAAGTGAAATTGTAATATTAACAGTAACTTATTTTCAAACAATATTTTCATACATTTTGTTCATTCTGTATTTTTCACTTCAGCTCGACGTACATTAAGAATTCAAAGCGATGACGTGTTGGGTAATGACTGGCGATTGTTCATTGATGGCTCCAAAACTTGATTGAATAGACCAAGAGCCCTAGAACAAATTACTTTTTTTCTGGTGTACGGCAGATTTCCATTGAATTAACATCTTCTCACAATATTCTATCCGTTGTGCATCACTTTTTATATTTTAATTGGGCGGATTGATTTATTCACGGTTTTATTCGCGCTACACCAGAAAGTATACTTTTTTTTCTCCAATACGGCAGATTTTAGTGTCATTTGATTTGTTTTGATTTATTTAGCTAAGAAATAATAAAATCTGCCGTAAAGAGTGGGCGATTTTATTTGAAAACATTAAAAATAGTATTGAATAATATAATTTCAAAACTCAACGAATGCCAAATATCAATTCTGTGATGAGTGCGTTCAATACCTTATGAAAAATTACAATATCAATGGAATTTGCTTGCAAATATTTTTAATGTTTTCAAATAAAATCGCCCACTCTTTACGGCAGATTTTATTATTTCTTAGCTAAATAAATCAAAACAAATCAAATGACACTAAAATCTGCCGTATTGGAGAAAAAAAAGTATACTTTCTGGTGTAGCGCGAATAAAACCGTGAATAAATCAATCCGCCCAATTAAAATATAAAAAGTGATGCACAACGGATAGAATATTGTGAGAAGATGTTAATTCAATGGAAATCTGCCGTACACCAGAAAAAAAAGTAAATTGTTCTAGGGCTCTTGGTCTAGAATTGATTCGGCAACATTATTGCGATCTGTTTGTTCTTCAAACGCGTATAATCGAGTAATTTTCTCGGCCTTGTTATGGCGTATGCCCTTTTTTGCATCGTAGTGGTATCGTTTTGATGATATTCGAATATTGGTCTGACAATGGAAGAAGAAAAAAAAAATAAATCAGAAAAAGGAAACAAAAGAAAAGAAAAAAAAAAGAAAAAAAAAACAAAAACAAAACAAATTTAAATAAAAAATCCAAAATTACCTCTTCTAAGTTGCGAATGTTGCGTCTTACGGTGGCATTCCAGGTTCGCATCCCTGGATCAATTCCGAGCTCGTGAAAAAAAATCGCCTGCAAAATATCTGCGAATCACTTCCTCATCATTCACTTCGACGGGTGGTGTTTTTGGCATGTCATACAAAACCGAACAGGATATACCATCTGTTACGATTGCGTTTCCGAATGTCTTCTTATACTTGACAAGGCTGTTGATCTTATCCATGTCGAAGTATAAACTCCATCCACCGATTTTGTTGCGAAGAAATTCGTTCTGTTTGATAAATATTTCTTGAACCTTCCCACTTTTAAGCAATTTGCCAAATTTGTGTGGTGCTTTTTTGATGCCGCAGAGAATGTTGTACAACGTTGTGGTATCGATGTGGATGTGACGACGTTTAAATGAGCACATTGGAATCACCGCGAAGTTGTACATATTTGGTGGCTCTGGTAGTGTTGACCGCGTCACATTCAGAGGAGCTCTCTTGAAGAAAGACCAACTACGTCGCAAGTTGGCATACGACAGATTGAAGTAGTGAATGTCTCTCTGAATATTGACCCACATTCGAATTGATGAAAACCAGTCATTGGTAACGAAATGTGGGATGTTACAGTCATCAGGTGCTCCAATGTTACGAAGTTCATCCAATAACACTCCCAACCTTTGTTGAGTGCCGATGTCTCCGCCAGTTGTATCTCTGCGATCATATGATTACTTCAATGCATTTTTGATGTCATTATCACCAAACAAAACTGGATTCGGGGTATTTCGTCGTAAAATCATGTCGTTCAATTCATAAACTCTCATTTTAAAAAATTTCTTTAAGCGACTTTCACAATGCGTTTCCAGATTTGTTTTAACGTTGGTGATGTATTGCTTGATCAATTCTTTAAACGCATTGGAAAAATGAGAATTAGTTGGCCATTGAAAGAAATTCCCCAACAAATTTCTGACCATTTGTTTGAACCCAATCTGATCAACATAGTAGGGATGATTCTGGTTGCGAGCGAGTACGCCTTCAAAGCATTTTTTGATGAATTCTTCACCTTCATTGTCGAAAAATGCATCATCGGCTTTGTCTACGGCTTCATTGACCTTTAAATAAAAAAATCATTCATAAATATCGATAAACCGAATTGATCGTTCAGTGTTTCAAAACAATAAAAAACAAAAAAAAATAAGTAAAAAATCACCTTATAGAGGAATAACGTCGATGCTAAAAATGCCATCCAAGTGGCCTGAATGCTCATTCGGGAGATGGCATTGATGAGTGGCTGACGATATTCCTCCCGGATTACCGATCCGAGAGCCAACTTGACACTTCGGTAAACGTTGTTTTCATCCACTCTCTTTGTCCACACCATTGCTATCACAAAAAAAAAGTAACAAATAAATAATTAGCACAATTAGGGAGAAATTGGCACAGAATTGAATCCACATAAATCGATCATCAACAAAAATGAAACACAATTTCCATGAGAATTTTTTGCAATTATATAATTATTTCGATAAAATAAAATAAAATCAAATCAAATGAGATTCCTAAAGCAAGAGAAAATCTACTGTAAATACAAAAATCCGTTAAAACAACGAAGTTTGTACTTGACGTTTTGAAATGTGCTTCATCTGTCAACATTCATAAACAATACAATGTGAGCCATTCTAATGGTTCGTTTCTATATATACGAAGAGTAATAATAAAATTCATTTTTTGTTTCGGGAAGTGTGAATATCAATTGCAAAGATTTGTGAATACTATTCAGCCATATAGCATTTGTATGGAAAATGTCAAAAAAAAAATCCGTAAAAAATCTATGAGCGCCACCTAAAATTTTACCGAGGGATTAGATTCTTTGCAGAAAATTTTTATTTCATGCAATTTATTTCATTCATTATAAAATGTTGGAATTTTGACGAAAAAAAATTTTATTCGATAATAATTGAAATTTATTTGCTTCAATAATTTAAAAAATAAAAAAAAAAATGATTCCTATATTTAATTCACATAAATATTGATAAAATAATTGTTTGCACACATCTCCATATTCATGGAGACTAGACACATTGAAATACGTAATTACGTATTGATTGTGACAGCGCGTGACAGCGATGTTAATTTGCTTTGATCGACACAATTTGTTTTTTTCCGTTCTGTAAAACAATATTTTGCATCATTTTTTTTTTTTAAGTTTAGTTCGTGAAATAGTAAATTGATTAAAATAGAAAAAGAAAACTATCTCCTAAAGAAAACTAATGCGGTGTTTAAAATGAATTATTGTGAATTGTGTAATGAGTATATAACTGGTAATATTTACCGACACAAGAGAATTTCTCACAATATTAATAGAGGTGGATTTTGGATAAAATTCATAAAAAATAATATGAAAATTGACAACGTTGACAGCATCGACAAAATCGAAGACATGCGACAAATTAATTTAAAATATTTGATCGAGGATAATATGAATAGTAAACAGAATATACTTGCCATATTTAATTTCGAAATTCTACAGACATATAATCGTTTATTCGCAAAATTGCGCATGTTTGGTGTACCCAGCCGATTCATCAGGAAAATTCATTTAATTCCTTCAGATTCAGCCGATTTTTCCAATTTTCTTTGCACTGATGTAATTGAAAATTTGATGAAATTTAGTAATTTGGCTCCACTGAACAGAGATGAAAACAGTGAAAGAATCACAATGGAAAGGTGCAAATACTGTCTCAGTATGATTCCTTCAAACACATTGGATCAGCATTATTGCACAAATCATGCAACTGAAGCCTATAACCGTTATCTTCAATTTCTGATAATCGATTTGTACCAAACTTTTGGACGTACATATGATAAAATATCAAATAAATATGGATATACTGCAATGGATTTACCAACATTAGTTTGCAGCAAAACTTTTTCACAATGAGTCTGTTCGACATGCGCACATATTTATAAAAACATCATGGCGATGAAACGAAGTGCACGTAGTGCCTACTACGCGTCCGTTTGTACCACTGAGAACACATATTTGTGCTACCGACAGCACATTCGGGCGCGTAGTATGCACTACGTACCAAGGGGCAAATCACTCAAAAGTATTACTTTTCAGAAAGGGTATTACTTGGTATTACCATTTGTTTAGCCCATATAAAACTAAAAGTAATACCAGAGGTATTACTTTTTTAAGTTGGTATTACTTTGATATTACAATTTATTGGTATTATGTTTCACACAGAAATCTCTCTGGTATTATTTTGGTATTACTACTGTATTAGGTATTATTTTATACTGATTTGCCCCTTGCTACGTACACCTCGTTTCATCGCCTTGAAAAACATGCATGTAGTAGAGTCAGATACAACTGTGGTAAACATATATTGTCACCAATGAATATCATGAACATACCCCAAATGTTTTTTGTGTGTACTGACTTTTTTTTACTTCCAACACGGGTGTAGTACAAAGCAGTTTTCTTACCTCCCGAATGCTAACGCCATCTCAATGTTTGTATTGAAAACGGAATTATGTACAAATGTCGTCGCATTCCTAGCAAAGATGCCGATAAAAATATGTCGTCGCATTCCTAGCAAAGATGCCGATAAAAATTCAAAGATGGCGTTAGCATTCGGGAAGTTAGAAAATGATTTGTACTACACCCGTGACTTCCAGTATAATAACAAAAATCTAATTCATTTTTGAAAAAGATTCTTCGTAATAAAAAAATTCTTACATTTAAAATCAATAATTCATTATTAGGTTGGCATCTATATGAGCGGTTATGCAATAAAAGATTTCAAGGACGAGAAGTATGCTAATTATCTCACATCTTGGGAATTTTCAACTATCTTCGATGACATCAATAAAGAAATTGAGGAGCAAAAAGAATTCCTGGAAAAAACAAACATTAGCAGAAATGCGAGCAAAGAACTTGAAATTTACATCGAGCAAATCAAAAAAAAGTGTGATGAAATTCTCACTAATCCACCAAAAAAATTTAAGCAATCTACGTGATGCAAATCGCACTTGATGCAAATCAACGATGATATTATGATATTCAATTCAACGTCACCTTTTTCACCAATCCAATCATTGAATTCTCGAATTAATTGCATATTTGAATTTTTTTTTAAATTTTTGTTAAAATATATAAAACAGAAAAGTTAACCTCAAATTATTATTCTTGTTTATACGCATACAATGTTCACAATAATCGCAATAAAACAATAATAATAAACTAATATGTATCAAGAAATAGAAATGTCTTCACAAACAATTCAAGATAGACAAAATTTGTACAAAGGAAATCCAAATCAAAGAAAGCACTAAAAAAGACAACAACAAATTTGTAGTAATAATCCAAATGTGAAAAATAAAAACATAAAGAAGAAAGAATGAAATCATCCCATTTCTATTGAGTAGATCGAAAGGAGAGTATGTTTTTGTTCAGCTATAGCTGAATACACAGCTGAACAAAAACATACTCTCCTTTCGATCTACTCAATAGATTTATTGTTGAGAATTGTGCTGCATATTGACAATTAAATGTGTTGATTTTTTTTATTATTAAATTTTAAATTATTGAATCAATTTTAATAAAAAAATTGAATAATTTCTATAATTTGTTGTTCTCTTTTTTTCAAGAGATTTTTTTGCTGTTGTCGATGGTGTGTCCTCCACAGTTATTATAAAAATAAGAAAAATATGAACGACATAAAGAAGAAAAAAAAAAAAATACATTTCATTTCTAAATCTTTTACTTTCTATATTGTTTTTTAGTTTAAATTAATTATATATCATTGAAATTCATTAAAAATTGTTAATTATTGAAATGAATAGTTAAAAATAAAAGTTTTTTGGTTCAGAAAATACTATATTGAAAGATATTTTTCTCAAAAAGTGTTAAAGAAAAAACGATTTTGTGATTGTGAAGCCAATTTAACATAGAAAAAAAGAATGCAAGACTTTAATGAATATTTCAATTTTTTAGATTTAAATTGAAAACTCGAGAATATATAATACAATTGTCTGTAAACATAAACATTTGTTTCATTTCGCCTGGGGAGTTAAGTCACTGAGCCTTTGTATGCACATAAAACGAACAGAAAACCAAAAAATTAAAACAAAAAATGGATTATTAAAAATGCACTTGAATTTTTAATACATTTATGAATTTATTTGCAACCGAATGAATTAATAACTGGTATGTGAATGTTGTATGACTGTGTGTGTGTGTGTGTGGAAGCGTGCAAAAGTGAATAAATTTGTTCAACAAAAATAAAAAAAAAATGAAATATGAACCATGTGCGCAGTAATGAATTAGGGTTAAATTCACCGTACAATTCAATCGAATTTTATGTTCAATTAAAACGTTTCAGTAAATCAACTCAACAAATCAGCCGTATTTCAAACACTAGCTAATTCGTCATATTCAATAAATTGCACACATTTCTCATTTAAAATAATAAATCAAAATTAGGAATATCACTTATGGTAGATAGCAACCGAATTTATCACTTATGGCAGATAGACACCTATAATAATTGCTCTTGGTGCAATTGAACCTGTTTGGTTGAGTACCGATAGAGAACTGACTGAAAAACTTATTCACTTTTTCACGACAAGTTTGTTTCACACAATGAACGTACCTTTCATGATGCTCGCTTAAATCAAAGTGAAGTGTTGCATTTGTGCAAATGTAAAGCATTGGCTGAATACATTCTTGTGCGAATTTTTATAGCAACATGGTTGTACTAAATTTCATTTAGAAATGAATCGAATGAATTGCAATAATAAAAAATTATAAAATGTTAAATTAAATATAACTTGGCAAAAAAAATTATCATTAATTAATTAATTTAAATCTCCAACACACACTGCACTCAAATCCATCTAAATGCATAACAATTTATTAATTATGAACAACAACAACTGAAGCGATGCAAATAGACATATTTTTTTTTTTTTTGGGGGTCAAAAAAAAAAAATTTTTGTTGGGCAAACAACAATTTTTGTTTGGATGACGTTCCTTCCCACAAATGGTTGGAAAAAACATAACCTAAATATCCTCAGTGTACCGTCACTATATACGCTACACACACACACTTGTTTCTTCTAGTTTTTTCTCTCACTCTCTCTCACATGCATATACTTGTTTCTTCGATTCACGAGTTCTTCTCGTACATTTGCTATATATTTCATCACATAATGAAATAGCATGAATGACATCGCTGCAATTGCATGACTAATTGTAGTTTTTAATCTTCAATGAGTTCATTGAACGCATACGTTGCTGTCGCAATAGTGAACGTTTGTTCATGTTATCGTTGTTGCATTTTACACGGCACCGTGTAAGGCGGCACCGGTCAAATTCTCCGCAAGAAATAACTTCGCATCATATATGGAATTTTATCCGCGTGCAATAATTCCGCAATTGATATTGAAATACACCCGCAGGAATTATTATCGCGGTAACTACTCCGTCGGAGTTTATTCCTGATATAATTTCGCGACAGTTTTTCTGCGGAATATTTTGCTAAATTTATGAATTATTTCCGCATTTATTTTTTTCAAATTTATTTCCGCAGAATTTTTTTCCGCAATAACTAATTGTGGTGGATCTTACAAAATTGTGCTAGATTTTTAATAAAAATAATATAGGTCATTTTTTTCCAGAGTTGTAAATTTGGAAATTTAATTACATTTTCGAAGCGCAAAAAAACTATCTAAATTTTCTCGTATGACTTTGAAAATTGGCAGGAAGATGTATTTTCATCTCTAGTTTTTGGAATCGAAGTCAAAAAATATGTATTACAGGGTTTTTGATAGCCTAATTACAGCAAATATACCTTAATTACATGAAAACAGTGCGTATATAGTGACGGTATATGTCTATTTGCATCGCTTCAGTTGTTGTTGTTCATAATTAATAAACTGTTATGCATTTAGATGGATTTGAGTGCAGTGTGTGTTGGAGATTTAAATTAATTAATTAATGATAATTTTTTTTGCCATGTTATATTTAATTTAACATTTTATAATTTTTTATTTTATTCAATCATTGCAATTCATTCGATTCATTTCTAAATGAAATTTAGTACAACCATGTTGCTATAAAAATTCGCACAAGAATGTACTCAGCCAATGCTTGACATTTGCACAAATGCAACACTTCACTTTGATTTAAGCGAGCATCATTGTTGAACAAATTTATTCACTTTTGCACGCTTCCACACACACACACACACAGTCATACAACATTCACATACCAGTTATTAATTCATTCGGTTGCAAATAAATTCATAAATGTATTAAAAATTCAAGTGCATTTTTAATAATTCATTTTTTGTTTTAATTTTTTGGTTTTCTGTTCGTTTTATGTGCATACAAATATCATCTCTCTCAAAACGACTTCTGGAATTGTTTCATTAGTCAATACGAACAATTCAACAGTGTGAATGATTTTTTTAAGATTAAAAGAGAAAATGTGTGTGAAATATAGGTAAATTTATGCTTTAAAACTTGAATTTCAATGCGAAAAAATTGAAATTGTAGATTTTGTTTGTTGAGCATTGAAGTTCAATATATTGACCACAATATATACTGAAATTTCATCAAAATCGGTCAACTATTATTATTACAAAATGGTCCGTCAAACAAAACGCTCACTAAAATCAAATAAATTTATGAAAAAAAAACGTATTTTCCTAAATGCACAAATTATGGCATACGAAAGCTCCAGTATTTACCTTTTTGAGACCGGTGTTGAGTCTCCCTCGTCCTATGTTAAAAAATATAGCATACCAAACCATCTGAAAAGCATTGCTAAAGCAGTGTCACTTTTTTTTCTTATTCCTTTCACTTCAACTGCTTTTCAGATTGCTCACAGTCACATAAGATTAAATACAATACTTTTCCCATGTATACTTTTCATTCTCTCTCTTCCACACACAGAACTGTTAAACAACTATTTCTCATTCAAACTACTTTTCACTCTTTTCACTCTTTTCACTCTTTACTCTCCCTCTCTCTTGCTTAACTAGTAAGTCAACGGATCTGCTTGCTGTATATTTTATATGGGAATCAGCTCTGCTTGTTATATGTGTATGTGGTTGTGTGTGTGTAACTATTTTGGTTTATCATATTCTTCTTTCTATCAGATTCGTATCAACGGATTGAGTAATATAGAATGAAATTGTGAAATAAAGAATGAAATTGTATATTTTTTTTTAAGTCATATGTGTGTGATTGAGCATGAAATAAACAAAACATTCCATCAATAAAGCAAAACTAATATGCAAAAATCATGTCTGTGCATGTCGCTGATATTTTCTCTGTCTCTTCTTCTTCTCTTCAACAATTATACCAATACAAAAGATATCGGGCTCATCACTTATTAATGATCATCGACCTATCAATCTGTTACCGGTATTGGAAAGGCTTATTGAAGCGTTAGCATACAATCAATTGATATCCTATGTCAACTCAAACAATCTGATCAACAACAATCAATCAGGCTTTCGTCCGTTTCATTCATGTGAATCAACAATAAATGATGTGCTGTATGATTGGCGTGAAGCGCAAAATAATAACAAAATAATTGTGGCTGTATTTTTGGACTTTAAGAGAGCGTTTGAAACAATTGATACGAAATTAATGTTAAAAAGTTAGCTAATATTGGTATAAAAAATAAAACATTAGAATGGTTCAATGATTATCTTACAGATAGAAGGCAAGTAGTAAAAATTGGTGAAAATATATCTGATGAATTAATTAACAAACATGGTGTCCCTCAGGGATCAATACTTGGGCCACTTTTGTTTATTTTATACATAAATTACATACCTAGATGTTTAAAAAAATGTACTGCTAAACTATTTGCGGACGACACTTTAGTTTATTTAATTTCAGATAGCATAGAAGAAGCCGTACAAAATATTAACGATGATTTACAGGTACTATATAATAATTTATGTCAAAACAAATTAAAACTTAACATTGAAAAGACAAAAACAATGATTATTACAAATAAAATCATCGACAGAAAAATTATAAATATATTAATTGATGGAAAGAGACTGGAAATTGAAAGCCATATTAAATATTTGGGCGTAATAATTGACGATAAATTAAATTTCGAAAAAAATATTGACAATATTTGTAAAAAAGTAGGCATGAAAGTAAGTGTTCTTAGTAGATTGAAAAATGAACTGAATAATAGCCAAAAATTGCAATTGTATAAATCATTAATCGAACCTTGTTTTACGTACTGTGCGTCAATCACATTTTTATCAAATAATACAAACTTGAATCGACTACAAATTCTACAAAATAAATGTTTAAGACAAATTTTAAGGGCAAGTCGTTTCTCGGAGAGTAATGAAATGTTGCAATCATTAAATTTAATGAGTGTAAATCAAATAATTATTTTCAGAACATTAATGTTCATTCATAAAATTGTAAATGGAAGTGCTCCAAAATATTTAACAGACAGAATAACATATAAACACGAAATTCAAACAAGAACATTACGCAATGCTAGTGAAATCAATCTTACGAACGCAAACAAAAATTGTAGTCAAAACTCATTATTTTATAAGGGAATAAAATTATATAATTCATTACCAATTGCTATCAAAAACGCAGAAACTTCAACGAAATACCAAAAATCACTAGCTGATTTTATAAAAAGAAATTTCTAAATTATTAAAACTGTATATTGCTGTATTTAATGGATATAAATCTAAATAAATTATTATTATTATGTAATTATTATGTAATATAGTTAGATAGGTAAGTGAACAGAAACACTGTATTCATAGTCATAAAAACCGATTGTGTGTGCGTGTATGTATGTAATGAAATGTAGTCAGTAGTATGCAATCGAGCAAACGATTGAATGTGTGAGTGAGCGAGTGAGCGTTTTTTTGTATTTGCCATGTATTTTGTTGTTGGATTCGAATCGTATGTTCATACAAACGAAGTAAAAAAACTACCGAGCTTTCAAAATGTAAACAAATGATCTTAAAACGCACCAATTTATTTTGTTGTTGTATAAATTTTTGAGTGTTTGATAGAGAGAATTGAAGGGTGTGAATGATGTACGAAGTACGGACTTCGCTCTTAGGATGACGCACGCGCTCGCATTGCTACCGCATGGATGACACAAGGACCCTAATCGAATCCCCATTTTCCTACTACTTATATTGTTTTCCTTTCCGCTTCTTTAGTGGTGTAACCTAGGGGGAAATGGCTCTTGCAAATCTTTTCAAAATTTTAGAGAAATCGAAGCATTTTCACGAATCTTAAGAGTCTTACGAATCTTCATTTACATGTGAAGTTGACAAAGAGATTTGCAATTGCGAGCGTATCAATGTGCATGTGCATCTTTTTAACACATAATCAAATGCGAATCCTTGCGAATTTTTTATTCATTTTCAAGTATAATACGCGAATCTTTAAATTTTTGATCATATTTTTGCAAATAAATTGGGATTCGCTTATTTAGTTAGGCAAGTAAACTGCCATCATAAAAATATTCATGTTGGTTACTCATCAAACATAGCAAAGACATGACGTTGAAAATAATGAACTTTGAATTACGAAGGCGTTGTTGCCATACATTGTCTTGTTTCTGCTATCGAAAATAGGTGAGCGAATTAGTTCAGAATGTGTGCAATATAGCAGCACTATTGTTTTTTTTCCGACAATCAAAAGCAAATTCACTCAATGTTATCATTTGTATTCGCAATTTTCCTTTAAATTTTCCTTCCAAAGAATTAGCTGGTAAATTTTTGTGAAAATGTTATCATGATTAATTGAATGAATGAAAATTTTAATTTGAAAAATTCTTTCTTCTGGAATTTTTTCGGCATTTCTGTTGAAAATGTCTGTTACACTAGAATTGTTATTGAACGCGATCAATGATGGTAATGGGGAACCACTTAGGGAAGAATATAAAGAAAAATTTACAAAAAAGTAATTTTTGCTTTGTTTCGATATAGGTTATTGCATTGTCATTTTGAAAAAATTCTAACCTCGAAATGACTTATGACGAAATTTAGATTTTTTTCTGTTCAAACAAATCATAGCTTAATTCTATAATCATTTATTTGCCCAACAATCAGAGATGGAAATTTCACCTCCGGTGTGCGCGAGTTAAAGCAACAAAATTGCTCTGGAACAAAAAAATAATAAAAAAACAACGGTTTTCAAATTCGTAACTGCAGTGAACTGCTTTTATTGAACTCTCATCATTTTCTGAACAATGTCGCCGAAGCGTTTTGCTTATTTATATGGTTTTCATATAATGCAAGTAAAATGGTTCGGTTTTATATTTTCAAAACAAATCGATGGAATTGCAAATGAACACTTGAGTCCGAATTGACATAACTTAACTGAATATAATGATTATTGGAAAAAATATGAAAAAATGTGTTTGGTTTACAATTTCAAAACAAATGGTCAAATGAATTAGGTTACATGTGGCTATTTCTGCTTTATACGCTGAATTGGTTTTACTTAACTGTGAATGAACTCTTTGTTATGTTTAAACTATTGTATTTTAATATGTTTCGTTTCAATATGTTTTTAGATTTAAACTTGACTTGTGAAGAAAAGCTATTATGAATGAACTGTGAAAGATATTCTAATGAAATGATCTTGAAATTGAAACTGATATTTTAACTCGCGCACCCCACTGGTGCGGCTGGTGCATTTAAATTTTTTAAATTTATTTTTGTTAATTTTGCTTGTAAAGACCTATTAAATTTCAAAATAATCAAAAAATATGTCGAAAAATGAAATCTTATTGTAATTCACCAGCCGCACCAGTGGGATGTCAAGAAACAAGCCGATGATGCCAGGAAACTAGTAGATAAATTGAGCCAAGATAAAGTTATCGTGCAAAGATCGTTAAAAAAAAAAGAAAGAACACTTCGGTTGGGATCAGCTTGATCAACCCGCGTACTCTCCAGACCTTGCCCCTTCGGACTACTATTTGTTTCGATCGATGCAAATTGACCTGGCCGATGTACGCTTTAAAAACTTTGAAGAAATACAAAAATGGGTCGCTGACTGGATAGCTTCAAAAGATAAGGAATTCTTTCGACGCGGAATCCACAAACTTCCTGAAAGATGACGTGAAGTCATAGCTAACGATGGAGAATACATTGGTTGAAGTGCTCATTCATTTAGTTATGAAATAAAATTCTCTTTTCACCGAAAAAATTGACATTTTCTTTGCATACACCCAATAACTTCAAAACTCAATCAACTTGGAGGTGCTCATGTTGTTTGCAACATGTGTTCACGAGAATTGGTCGCAGTAAATTGTCCAAGAACCGCTAATATTATTTTTGACAACATACCCATCGTTGGAATTAACTAAATTAACTAAACTCCTAAAAAAAACTAAAAAAAAAAAAAAAAGTTTTATATGATACTAGATGATACCCGGTGCGCTTCGCTACACCTAAAACGATTAAAACTCTTAAGGCTTTTTACTTTGTATTTTATTTATTGTTACTTATTTATAGAACATTTTGGTTTTTCCACCTGGCAATTAGTACGTATAGGAAACTGCAAACGCAATAGGAAACAAAACACAAATACATACAAAGCATACGAAGCGCAGTGAATTGGAAAGAGAACATTATATATCGCATGCATATACAGTTTTCTCTTTTTTATTCATTGCGCTTCGTATGCTTTGTATGTATTTGTTTGCTTCACTCAAACTCTCTGCTCAACGCAAAATATATATGGAACGAAATATGCGAAGAGCACAAAACAAATACGCTTTGTATGTAACAAATGTATTTTTCTCTAAAAATCCGGTTAATATTTGGTCCATTTACCCTTGGCATCATGTAATGATGATTCGACGAGGTAGACTGTCATACAGTGATTCGATTTTAGCCTGTGGTATGTTTCGCCATGCTGTGACAAATTGGCCTGTCATATGGAACCACCTGGCGGATTTTACGGAAGGATCTTGGCTTGAAGGCCTACAAAATTCAACTCCTGCAAGAAATAAAGCCAGCTGACATTCCAAAACGTCACCGTTTCAGCAAATGGGCTCTCGAAAAGCTCGCTGAAGATCCGTTTTTTTCGACCAAAATTTTGTTCAGTGATGAGGCCCATTTCTGGCTGAATGGCTATGTTCCAGAGGAACAAATTTAGTTTATAAGTCTTGTAATCTTTAAGTTTAGAATTTAGTAGAAAAATAAAGCATAGGTTAAGTAGATTTCATAGCAATAAAGGAAAAAATAAATAAACAGAACATATAGAAATAAGTATAAAATTATCGCTCTTTTCGTTGCTATTCGCTCTCAATTCGCTCTTCGCTCTCAATGAAAGTCGCTTGTCGTTCATTGGGAATTCGCTTGAACTCTGGCTCAAAGTGTGTGTGTGTGCCACGACGGTTTCCCGCCAAAAATTTGGTATAAAAGGGGGCACGAAATAAAGGCCAACTCACTTGATTCTCAACTACCAAAAAGCGAATAGTGAAAGCCAAGAGCGATTAACAAAAGCAAAAGAGCAAATAGCGAAAGGTGAACACCGAAGAGTTATTAACCGATTACCAAAAGTAAGTGTAAATGAGAAAAAGAAACTAGAAAATAAAGTAACGAATCATTGAAATTAATAAAAAGAACAAAAAAAACCATCTTTTTGTATTATTCTTCAGTGAATCGTCAATATGGTCCTTCGAATGTTCCGAATACGACTACCAAAAGGAGAAAATTAATTGCAGAATTGTTCGGTTCAGATAGTGAATCAGATACTGAGAACGAAAGTGAGATAATAAATTCGCAAAATCGAAAAGCAGATTTATTAAAAAAACTCAAAAAACAATGAAACGAAAGTGATATTGATTTGGATGTATTGGATATTCAAATAGATGAAAATCTATTCCAGTCTCCAAAGAAATTAATTGCAAAAAGTCTATTTGAAACATCAGACATACCGAATCAATGTAAATTCAGTTCATCAGCTGAGAGCAACATAAACAAAACGGTATTTAATCTTGACATTTCAAGTTCAAGGTTAAAGCAATCAGCTGATAACCAAAAATCACAAGAAAAAACGAGTCAATTATATAAAGAGGCAGATGTCACACTGCTCACGCACATTGATGCATCGCTAAAGAGTAAGGCAATCAATACACCAAAAAGAAACGAAAATAAAACAGAAAACTTCGATCAGCTGGTGAGATTAAATGCGACAGAAAGTGAAAAAACATTCTCAAAGTATGAAAGAACCGATGTGCGCATAGTCTCTCCTGATATCAAGCGCATTATAAGTAAATTCAGTGTACCGATACCGTTATCTCCAATTCAAAAAACTCCAAAAAAAAATCAATCATATACAATACCATCATTATCATCAGTTGAACACAAGAGTAACGGACAAAAAATCAAATCAAAACCAACATACAGCGTAGACGCGGTAGAGAGAGAGAAAGTGAAGGATTTTAACGCACATAGCGAGACAACTCTATGTACATCAATTTATGAATCAGCAGATATTGAAAAAAAACCATCGGTAAATGATGAACAATCATCACATGCATACAACCAATACACGCACAAATCAAAAAATAAAAAACTAGCATCGGAAATTGTGCACTCAAATGCGAGTGTAAATAAGGAAAAAGTTAAAATACAATACATTAATCATACATATAAATCGTTGAAACAAGAAATCCAATTAAATTCACCGTTGAAACACAAGAAAAAACTATCATTTCAAGCATATTCATCGAAATACGGCAATCAAAAATCAGTCCAAGCAAAATCACACATATACACTCAATCAAAAAAAACAAGCGAACAAAATCGAAGAAATCAGAAAGAGACCGCTATCTCAAAATTACACGAATATGATAATCACACACCAACATTAAAATTAGAACACGGATCTATCAAAGCGCATGCGAACACGAAGCATGCAAATGACCATCTAATTAACAATTCAGAGAAAAATAATGTTAAACCCGAATTATAGAAAATCACAAACACATACAAACAAATCAGAAAGTGGAATCCATACGAAATAAGTCACATAAGCATTCAAAAAAACTCACTCAAGCAAAAACCTGAAATTCACTCAAGCAAAAATCTGAATTCGCACACAACGTGTATTAAAAATTACTCATTTAATTCGAGTAATCAACAAAAGTCGTTCGGATTAAATGGCAACATTCACACAGACAAATTAAGCGTTTTGTCACACACATCCACAATCACTAAATCAGCTGAGCGTACAGTTCAGTCGCATCAACCAATAAACACAAATATCATCAAAACCGAAAATCCGAATGAGTCCACAACACGTATAATTCAATTAAATAATAAACTAGTTCCGAAAGGAATACAATTGGCCATCGCCATTAACAATAATGAAAAACGATTGTCAAAAAATGCATTAAAGAAAATTACAAGAAATTTGTTAGCCCAAATGGATGAATAAAAAAAAAAACCATAACAATTCACAACATAATAATTCATTACACTTAAGCGCTAGCGCCATCTAACATTTCAAGCGTTAAAAATTTACTTGAATTAAAAAGCATTTAATTTTAAGCATTTAACATCATTTGTATGGTGAATAATAATAAAAATTTAGAATATAAGTTTCTATTCAATTCAATTCAAGTTCAATAAAAATTCCAATTTCATTAAAAAAAAAAAAATGGCACCAACAGCATCTGAGAAAATTTATTTAAAATTGAGATCCAAGCGAGACAATGCAGTACGCGCATTGAAACATCAACAAGGTAAAATGAGAGACATGAATAATAAAACACCTCAACATGAATTAACAAAACGATTAATTGATGTCGAAAACGCGTTTGAAAAATTTGAAAAAACTAGCCTAGAGCTAGAAGATTGCGATGAATTTAACTATGAGGAAATAACACCTTCTGATGAGATAGTAAAAGAAATGTATTATGAAATAATAAGTACTTTGAAGGGTTTTATCAATGAAGTTCCTGAACCTTCGGTTCTTAATTCAACAGTGGCAACAAGAAACACAGAAAAAAAAATTAAACTACCGGAGATTAAAGTTCCAACCCCCTATGATGGCGATCCAAAAAAATGGACCACCTTTTACGATACATTCACATCTTTAATAGATTCAGATGAATTCATGAATGATGTTGATAAAATGACGTATTTGAAGGGTTGTTTACAGGGGACAGCTTTCAAGGCGGTGAGTCAATTACCAATTAGCGAGGCGAATTACAAGATTGCTTGGAACGTGTTGAAAGATCGTTTTCATAATAAGCGGACAATTATAAATCATTCATTGGCAGAATTTATCGATATGCCGGTAATGAAGAATGCCACAGCTCATGCTTTGCGATCATTAATAGATATTACAAAAGAATCAATGCAATGTATAGAGACATTGATAGACGTAGAGTTAGAATGTGATGCGATAACGGTTTTTATATTAGAAAGAAAGTTAGATAAAGAAACAAGGAAAGCTTGGGAACAAAATTTAGGCGGAACTACGAAAATTCCGAAGTTTGAAGAAATGATTGCATTTTTGGAAATGCAATACCGAATATTAAGTACAAGCGAAATGGCGTCAAAAGATTGTGAAAGAAACCATCGGTTGCAACATCATAGTTCACAACCAAGCGATAATTATAATCATCGATCAAAGAATGAGTGCGCGAAATGTCAAAAGGATCATTGGGTTTTCTTCTGTCCAGAATTTGAAGCGTTATCAATAAAAGATAGGAAAAAATTAGTAGCTGATCAAAAGTTATGCGTCATCTGTTTGCACAACCATGAAGGTAAACAATGCCGATCGAAGTACAAATGTAGAACATGTCAAGGCGACCACAACACAAAATTACATGAATCTCATT
The DNA here is from genome assembly GCA_029041755.1 of Resseliella maxima. NCBI lineage: Eukaryota > Metazoa > Arthropoda > Insecta > Diptera > Cecidomyiidae > Resseliella > Resseliella maxima. The sequence goes on along the minus strand of JAQOWM010000622.1, from coordinate 12,066 downwards.
CGCTTCGTACAAACAATATAATGAAAAGTCAATTAAATGTTGTGAATCGAAACAAAATTGCCGTATATGGGGTGAACAACAACCTGAAGAGATTCAAGAACTACCGATGCATCCACAAAAAACAACCGTTTGGTGTGATTTATGGGCTGGTGGGATCATCGGTCCATATTTCTTCAAAAATGAGGCCGGCGTCAACGTTACCGTGAATGGGGATCGTTATCGCGCCATGATAACGGATTATTTAATGCCTGAAATTGAAGCCAATGGGCTCCACGACGTTTGGTTCCAACAAGACGGCGCTAAACCGCACACAGCCGCTGATACGATGGTTTTATTGCGTCAAAACTTCGACGAACAATTGATTTCACTTTTCGGACCCGTCAATTGGCCACCTCGTTCGTGTGATATCACACCGTTGGACTTTTTTCTTTGGGGCTACGTTAAGTCTAAAGTGTATGCCGATAATCCAGCTACGATTGAAGCGCTAGAGGCCAACATAACTCGCGTTATTCGTGTCATATCGGTCGAAATGCTTGGGCGCGTCATCGAAAATTGGAACCTCCGAATGGACGAGCTACGGCGCAGTTGCGGCCAACATTTGAAAACTATTATTTTCAAAAAATAAATGTCAAGGATGGTTCTTTAAACGACCAATAAAGATTTTTCGATTCATTTGAATTTTTTGTGTTTTTTTTTTTCAATTTTAAAAAAGTACCTCTTGTTGGATCACCCTTTAAAATTATTTGCAGTCTATTTGCACCGTTATTTCCCCCTAGATATTATGTGCGTGTCATTTTTTCATGTACAAAAATTTTGTGTGGTATTGTTGATTACAAACTAATCAAACAATAAACAACAACTGAATAAAATATTTGATGAAAAGCTGAATTTCTACTTGTTTGAAAATTGAAAAACAGTTGCATACGTGTACACACTAAGATTTGGATACACATTCCTTTTGTTTTTGTTTGGGGTGAAAACAAACTACAGAAAATCTATCAAAAGAAAGGAATAAGATTTTTCTCAACAAAAAAAAATGCAAATTATGTAAGTACATTTATTGAAATATTCCTTTTATTGAAAAAGACGTATACATGTGTGTATTAATATTTTATTATATATTTATAAATATATTCATATTTAATTTCAAGTATGAATGAATCCGTATCGGTATATGCAACTTGAACATTTTGTCCGTATTTCGGTTTCAAATAATCATACAAGAATGAATACATGAGCACATTTGATATTTCCAAAATACACATTCCTATAATGATAGGTTTGTTCATAAGTATATGTGATTTATGCATCTCAATAGCAGCTAAATTTTCATCAAACAATTTGCATTTTTTAAAATTGGATTGAGCGATTAGACTTCGACCACCCACTCGTCCCTCCCATTTATTTATTAACCTTATATCAGAACGCAATCGTAGATTTGCCAAATTTTTCCCTCTTTTCTTATTTTTAATTTATAAAAATTTTTTTCAATTCTTTTTTCCTTATACTTTTTCTTATTCAAATCAATATACTTTCAACCAAGCAATCTGCTTGAATTGAAGCACGCGATGAATTTTTTTTAACACAATTCCATGCACGAGAGCTAGCTTCAACATCTGATAATGCACAATATATTTTTCCTTATCATAAAATGTAAGCAATAACTTTTTTATTTTTTCATTCTTTGTTATACCGGGTATGATTAGTTTCTCTGGACAAAATGGAAAATCATTATGTCTATCATGAAGTTCTGGTGGGTAATGTAAATCAACTTCGAATATATAGCCTATATTCGAGTTATCATTCAAATTTAATATCGCGGATAAATTTTTTTTGATAATCAGATGTGTTGTAATTCAACTCGATTGAACTCTGCGGAAGCCAATAATATTCTCCAATCGGTAAGGGTTGAGACATTGCATATCCATACAAGTTATTAGCTATATTTTGAAAAAAAAAGAGAAAAATAAAAAGAATAAATAAATAACTAAAAAAAAGATAATGAAACTTTCATATTTACCATCTAAATACATTATGAACGAAGTTTCCATTGATTGTTCGTACTTATCACCACACACACAAATTTTTTTAACAAAACTGAGACGCTATCTGTCTCAAAAATGGGGTGAGACAATGAAGTGTCTCAGTTTTGTAAATTTTATTTAAATAATTGTATATTCACATTTATTTTAATTGAGACTTGAATATGAAAATTCCATGTTTTCAAACTTTGAAGAAATAGCAACGACAATGCGCTCTCACACAGTAGACGACTGAGTGAAGCTGACTAACACATGCGCAAATTTGTTCTATGTAAAATCATAACAAACATGGAATTTTCATATTCAAGTCTCAATTAAAATAAATGTGAATATACAATTATTTAAATAAAATTTACAAAACTGAGTCACTTCATTGTCTCACCCCATTTTTGAGACAAATAGTGTCTCAGTTTTGTTAAAAAAAATTTTGTGTAAAAAAATTGTAAAAAAATTGTAAAATAACATCTATAGATGTTATTGTAATAATAACCAAAGTCAAGAAAAACCGAAATTTTTCTCACCCATTCGAGTATATTTACGAAACAATACAAAAGAAATTTTTGTTACTTACGTAATGGCCATGGATATGCGGCTGAACACTGCCTTGACTATGAATTTGTTGATGTTGTGTAAAAGGAAATAGCTTTCTATGCTGTTGGATATGATTCCGAACATTCTCTCGCTCTCCTTTCTCTCACATCTCTTCCCTTTCTCTCTCTCTCTCCCTCTCTCTCGGTCTCTCTCTCTCTCTCTATCTCTTCCCTTTATATCTCTCTCTCTTGCTCTGTCATCTCTCTCACTCTCTCTCTCTCTCTCTCTCTCTCTCTCTCTCGCTCTCTCATCTCTTCCCTTTCTTCTCTTCTTTCTCTTCTCTCTCTTTCTAATACCGACTCCAGATACATAATACGGGCAATCAAGATGGTGATTTGATCGTTGAGTGCATCCAGGGCTCTCTCGTCCCTGCCATCTCTTGGATCCCGTCCACCCCTATTACGCCTCCAACCTCTTCTACCTCTGCGAAGGGGGCTATTGGAAGAAAAAAACAACAAGAGAACGATCAACAGCGCATTCATTTGGAAAAAAAAAAAAAATTCAAAACCGTGCATTTGTCAGAATGCACTGCCAATAATAGAACCGAATACTGCGGATATCTGGGTAACAACACAAATATTGCGCAGTCTTAATTCAACTGATTCATAAATACGATCTGTTCCTGTTCGTTCAAATTCTACACACCTGACGCCATCTATACGATTTATCAACGTATAAATTTCTTGCATGAAAGCGATTTATCAATGTGCATTGTCTATACCAACGGAAACGGCAAAAAGATACGTTTTGTCGTTTGCATTCCGTAATGGTGTATGTGCCACCCAGTGTATAAATGATAGAGATCACTTCCAACGTAAAGTCGCACGACTTATGCCGTAGTCCATTAATCGATCGTTGATGTACTTGCCCACGGCATAGAAGTCCAATTTCTCAATTTTGTTTGATAATAATTTAAATTCACACCATACTCGACTAGAGATGGCGTAAGAGACAATGAATTTCTTTGTTAAAGCGACTTCAACACTGCTTCATTTTCTGAGAAAAACAACTGAATGAATATCAATCAAGTCTGTGATTTTACATAGAACAAATTTTCGCATGTGTTACTTGATTGATATTGATATTTAATATAACTGAGCGTATATTTGAGACTTCAAAATTGGCTGGAAAACAATATCCATCCAAAAGTATCAATGTCGCTCATGTCTGTATTTTGCATAGAACGAATTTGCGCATGTGTTAGTCAGCTTTACTCAGTCGTCTACTGTGTGAGAGCGCATTGTTGTTTTTATTTCTTCAAAGTTTCAAAACATGGAATTTTCATATTAAAGTCCCAATTAAAATAAATGTGAATATACAATTATTTAAATAAAAGTTACAAAACTGAGACACTTCATTGTCTCACCCCATTTTTGAGACAAATAGCGTCTCAGTTTTGTTAAAAAAATTTTTGTGTGCATTGTAAATATTATTTGCTTTTACATATCGCTTATTTATTTGGCTGATACCTTCACGTATTCCATGTTCAATGAAAAATAGCATATCTATATCAACCAAGAGCTCAATGGAAAGATTAGTGTATTTCAATATTGCATCAAATGAGAGCCCTGGTGCAGCAAAATAGTGTGCTGGATCAAGTGGATATGTAGCAAGACATGTATTTCGAAAGTTCTCAAATACATCAGCCAGTAGTAATACATCAGTTTTCAAATACAAATCTGAATATTCTCCAAGTGTACGTATTCCAAATCTCGTCCACATATTTTGAGCATGATCTTCGTCTGATATATACGAATCTGTTAGTGTACTGTAAAAACTCTCTTTTGGCGGTAACGTAGTCTCATTAAGTCGCTCATATTTATCAAAATATTCATATGGGAAAACACCTTTACGATTCAATAATGAAATCAATTCAGCTGAATGATAACCAGAGTTTATGCGGATTTGAGAATATGTTTATTAAATTTAAATTTAATTGAATTTTCATATTTTTTATATTTTCCACAAGTTTGCATCGTCTTAATGAATGAAATGTAGTTTTCTGAATTATGTGGGATGATTTTTATTCGACCTGGTATTTCTTTGTCACACAATCTTCTTATTAATAAATGCAAATCATAACCAGATAAATTATGCATAACGATTGGAATGATTCTACTATCTTGATATTGTAAATTGCAAGATTGGTGTGCTGCTCCTCTAAAGAGACCTTATAAATGACAATGATCTCTCACACGAATATCAGAAGGACAATTTTCGAAATCTTTTTTGCATATGTGACAAAAATTTGCTTCGTTAAATTGTTCTACTTCTTCTATAGACAAAATCTTTATTGGTTTTATATCATTCAAAATATGATAAAGCTGCATTTGCAATTACTTTTAGTTCATTCATAAACCAATCAATACAATTTTCACCACGATTACTTGCATAAAATGATTTCTCTTCATCATTTTCATACTTGAAATTATATCCAATACTATGTACTTGATGTTCTTGAACCGCTTGCGTTGAACAATGTGCGCTTAAAATTGATGTTTCAGGTTTCTTTAGCAATGCTTCGATGTCTGCATATATGATGAACGGTATTTTCAGGTGTTTTTTATAATTTTTAAATATTTCATACTTTTGTTCTTCGTTTGGCATTTCAATCGCACATTTATTGTTGCTTTCACATAATATTCGATGTTTTTCCAGTTTCTTATTTGTTGTGAAATGATTTAAACATTGATCGCATATTGGTGTATAATGTTCATTTTTGGTTAATTGAGCACGAACTAATGCACTCAAATTTTTTATCCAACAATAATGTGAATTTTTTTGGGAAAGTATCCAAAATAGGGATTTTTCGGCATTTTCGTCAAAGGGAAATTATGTTCTTTTGCGAAAAAATATAGGACTTCGAACACTGGAAAGTCGGTTCTATTATTTGTTTGGTTCTCAGATGGGTTTTTGGTGAAAGAAGACATTTTTGTATGGGAAAGTACCTAAAATAGTTATTTTTTTGTGTTTTCCTATAGGAAACTCATGTTTTTTTGCGAAAAAAATATAGATCGTCGAATGTTACAGAGAATGTTTCCATTGTTTGTTCGGTCCCCAGAAGATATTTTGGGTAAAAAATTACAATTTGTATGTGAAAATACGTAAAAACGGCATTTTATGACGTTCAAAGTTCGAACCATGTAAAACTATCATTATTTCGCAAAAACAATTACACAGAAGTAAAAATGCAGTTTTGAGCATAATTCGTAAGTCATTTTCGGTTTACTCTAAACGGAGAAATAGATATCGCCTAATTCATCTTATTTTGGTTTCAAAAACGCATTTCCTCTACTAGTTTCCTTTCCAAGGAAAATGTCATAGTATGGGACAACTTTAGTGCTCTCACTATAATTTGTTGTGATTATGGAAAAACTTAAAATATGTTATTTCAAAAAAAAAATATAACGAATTCGTAACAGAAATTGGATAAATTGTATGCGGTGGATTTTCAGTGCGGAGAAGTTCATCTTACGGATGTAAGACATCTTGTTTTTGGTAGAGTTGCAGCCAGAAAACCATTGCTGCGCAAAGTAAACACGCAAAAACGGTTGGCATTCGCCAAAAAATACAAAGACTGGAAATCAGTTCTTTGGACTGCTGAGTCCAAATTCGAAATTTTTGGTTCAAAGCGAAGACCGTATGTACGTCGAAAGGAGGGCGAACGATTTGATTAAAAGTGCATAACTCCAACAGTGAAACATGGTGGAGGCTCAGTAATGGTCTGGGGTGGCTTTAGCTTCGATGGTGTTGGTGAACTAGTACGAATCAACGGCATTACGAATCAACGGCACCATAATATCCTGGTTCGTAGCGCAATTCCTTCTGGAATTGGCCTAATCGGCAATGGCTTCACATTTCAATAGGACAATGACCCGAAACACACTTTCAAACTTTGTCGCAACTACTTGGAATCGAAAAAAAACGAAGGTGTGCTGCAATTTATGACTTGGCCACCTTAATCACCAACCATCAAACCAATTGAGATGTTATGGGAAGAGCTTGATCGTCAGTTACGTAAACTAAGACCAACTAGTCAAACACTCTTATGGCAGTGCTTGAAACAGGCATGGTACAATCTCGAACCCGGAAAATTGCATAAACTAGTCGAACGAATGCCCAGAATCTGCAAAGCAGTGAAAGCAAAGGGTGGAAAAAAAACGACTCATTTGAAGTTTTTGATATTTTTGTCAAATTACATTAAATTTCTCCAAAATTTTTTAAATATACCATAAATATATCGTTGAATTTTTTAAATCTAGCTGAAGAAACAATACGAAGTCAAATGAAGCAACATTGAAAAAAATGTGAATTTATGCAAAAAAATCAAAATTTTTTGTTTGGTCTCAAACTTTTGGTAGGCACTGTAGTGGTGACGCAAAATGTTGCCATTTTCACAGTAAGTGGTGTAGAGCGTCACTTGAAGAACTGCCGTTCTCCATGATTAATTTTCATATTCCATTCAGAATCAAATTGAATTGTTCATTTCATTTATTTGCTTTTTCAGATTTCGGAATAAGGAATTGTGACGGATGTCGGTGATTAATTCATTCAATTTATTTATTGATTTAAAATGAAGGTAAATGAATCATTTTCCACCTCAGTGAATGCATTGAATAAGTTACTTTGAGTGAACAAACATGACAAAATACAATTAAATCGCATTAAACACAATTAATGCATTACATTTTTAGTTAAAATGCGCTGACGCGTCTCCACACAAAACCATTTTTTACATTAAAATGAATGTGATTTGAACAACAACAAGCAGTTTATAGCATTCATTTGGTGAACAAATAGTGATTCAAAACAGTGAAAATTGATCCTTTTTTAAAGTGAATTATTTGTGTAAATTCGAAATGGAGTGAAACGTCTCAAAATGAAACGTCTCAAAACACAAATGCTGAATAGTATTCAGAGAGCAGTAAGTGTTGGTTTTTCTGAATAAAATCATTTAATTTGTGTTCCTAAGTTGCACAAGAATTGTCAAAATTGAATTGAATAGATAGCAGACGAGAGTTCCTTCTAAAGAGAAGAAAAATGTAACTTTCAAGGGCATTCTGCATACTTTAGAAATACCAAGTACAGTTTTTTGTTATTTCCTGAATTCCAGAACTTCCTATATGGATTTTCTTATAAACGAGTTATAACAAACTACATACACATAGTTATACTAATTATAATTAGTGATAGATTAACTTGAATTCTATCACATTAATCCTGTTTGAATCTTACATTTTAGTATATCAGCCTGATCAAGTGATACCTCTATCAATAGGTCTCAAATATTTGCTCCCCATAACCTAGGGCTAAAATCCATTTATTTTTCTAATTTTCCGATCGGAAAAGCGTAAAAAATCGATCGGTAGGTTTTTCCTTCCTTGAAATGCAATTTTCATTTGACATGCCAACATTTTTGTGATTTGGAAAAAAGAGAGCGAAATTCAAATTTGATATAATTGCAAATATTTGAATCAGAGGGCGCAGAAGCAGTTAGTTGCTTATTTATACTATCGTCAACGCCGTATGCCGCTGAAAGAGCTATTGAATGTGTAAGGGCAATCAAAATCTAATACATAGAGTCACTTATTCTCACGTGAGCTTGGTTTTAAAAGAGTATAAATCATAGGTGTGCACGGTCGAAATGTTAGGGGATCAGCTAATTTCTCCTTGCGGCAAAAAACATTTCTCCAAAACAAATTTGAGAGGGGGTATTCCGGGCTTATCCCTCCTCTCTGTGCACACGCATCGTATGAAATTCATACTATGAATTCATACAAAGCTGGAAAACAGAACGAGTGTCATTGATATAATTTTCCAGCATTAATTCGATAATATCTGCAAGCGTGCATTTGGATACATAAATTTAATAAACAAACAACATGTCTTACATCCGTATTCCGTGACGAATTCGTTATATTTTATCTTAAAATAACATGTTTTACGTTTTTCCATGATCAAAACAACTTTCTGTCTACCTAAAGTTGTCCCATACTATGACATTTTCCTTGAAAATGAAACTTGTAGAGGAAATGCGTTTTTGAAACCAAAATAAGATGAATTAGGCACAATATCTATTTCTCCGTTTAAAGTAAATCGAAAATGACTTACCCAGCTGTAGACTATTGGTTAGCGCGCCAGGCTTGCAAGCATGGGGACGTGGGTTCGATTCTACTGGTATTCAAAATCTCTTCTATTCATTGAACGCACTCATTAATAGAAGAATTGAATAGATAGTCAATATTTGAACCACACGGAGTGTCTCGGATAAGCACTTTAAAAATTGTTGGTTCAGTGTTGTGCACACAAAAAAATAAATTGGTATTTCAGTTAAATTTAGTGGTGGATATATGATTTACCACATAACTTTGAGATTTTACCACATACAATTCCATATAATTCGACATCCATAGCTTGTGGTAAAATATTGAAGTTATGTGGTAAAATAAACAGAAATGTATATTTTGTACTATAAATTGCTGTTTTATTTATTTATTTATTTATCAAAATTTTTAAGTCTACTTGAGAGCCGACTATACAGTGATAGTATTTGATTCAGTTTTAGTTATAGTTTTGCTTGGAAAAGAGTAGCCAATGGCTCTCGTTAAAAACCAAGGTCTTTTTCAAACAGTCATAGTTTTGATAATTACATAGTTGTATAGTTATACATAGTCATAGATTATAGCCATAGATAAGCTGACAAATAATTTGATAGTTTCATTAAAAGGATAATTGTAGCAATATTAAATAATGAATTCTAAACATTTATAAAGAATTACCACATTCTTTTTTTGTGTGGAAGCAATTAATTAACGCACATCACTTTAATTAATCGCCTTAGCGCTTGGATTGTCGTTCATACTTCAATCCGCAAAAAGGTTAAAGGTCCAATTATGGGCCGAACATTCGATTGTGGTGCAATTGTGCCCTGCAAGCCTCTCACATACGCTTTCGAATATAATGTTCACTGGCTGATTAAAGACTAAACACACTGAAAAATTCGGTATACCATTTGGTCTATAAACTATGATTAATGTAATTTAATGTAATGTAATAAGGAATTTTCCACAGGTTTTAAACTGTAGCATCTCCATTTACGGTTAAAGTAACAATACATTCAGCGAAAGTAGAAAATCAAAAACTAATTGTTTTGGCGAAATAATAATAGTTTTATTCGAACTTCGAACATCATAAAATGCCATTTTATCGGGGAACCAAACAAACAATGGAACCGACTCTTCAACATTCGAAGACCTATATTTTTTCGCAAAAAAATATGAGTTTCCTCTGACGAAAATGCTGTAAAATGCCTATTTTGGACACTTTTCATACAAAAATCATCATTTATAATGGATATATCTCCATTTAAAGAATCCACTATGCGGTCATCATCCATGACTGAAAATTTAATGGTTTCTATTCCAGACCTATTCTAACAATTCTGCATCATCAGATTTTTTTTTGGGCTCGTTGGGAATGAGCTATTGTGTTAACAAATTTTTGCGTACAGGGTACAGGGTACAGCGTACAGCGTATCATTCTGGGGCAAGCCATTTTGTATTTGAATACCACATATTGTTCTGTGATTCGAACCGTTTCCAAGGAAAAAAGAAAGTCAAAACATTGATTGAAAAGTTCGTCAACAGTTCGGATCAAGTTTCTTTTTCAAAATGAAAAGTTTACAATTTATTAAATTTTCAAGATTTAAAACAATAGTTCAGAATCAAGTTCAAGACTTTGGTAAGCCAACAAGTATTTTCTAAATCATTTTAAGAATGCTTATACATTCCTATTTTAGATCAGAATTATTGTCTCTTTCATTCGATTGATTGACAACACAATATTTGAAAAAATATTTTTGAGTGCCGTTACCCATATGCGCAGCTCACAGAGTGTTTTTCAATTCACAGAGAAGCCACAGACTAAGGCGTATTTGAAGTGTGTGTATGAGAGAGAATATCCACAGACTTACTAACTTGTTTTTCGTTCTCTGTCTTACACACACTTCGTATACGCACCACTCTGTAGAAATTCTGTGGCTACTCTGTGAATCGGAAAAACACTCTGTGAGCTGTGCACATGGGTAATTTTTTGGCCGATTACAATACTTTTACGCACAACATGTTGTGTGCGGAAAAGTAATATATATACAAGTATTCAATCCATTTTCCATCGTATGTCAAATTTCAATAGCTTAATGGATTTTTCCAGCAAAATAAAACAAAATTGCTTTCAAATTTGAAAGTGTTTGCCATAATGATGATTTTATCACAAATAAAACAAAAAGCATTGTCGCCACCATTCTGGGGCAAGTCATTTTGTGTTTGTGTGCCACGTATTGATCTGTGATTCGAACCGTTTCCAAGGAAAAAAGAAAGTCAAAACATTGATTGAAAAGTTCGTCAACAGTTCGGATCAAGTTTCTTTTTCAAAATGAAAAGTTTACAATTTATTAAATTTTCAGAATTTAAAACAATAGTTCAGAATCAAATTCAAACTTTGGTAAGCCAACAAGTATTTTCCAAATCATTTTAAGATTTTGTGTTAAGATTGTTGAATTTATTTATGAAAAAACATTTTGACTGAAAGAAATGCTTAAACATTCCTATTTTAGATCAGAATTATTGTTTCTTTCATTCGATTGATTCCAAAAATTCAATTCATGAGGAAATTCTTCAACGAACTTTGCGTAAATAGTAACATTCATGGTCTACGATATTTCAAATTGCCTGTATTGCACTGGAGTGAAAGGTGATGACTGATGAAAATGATTTATGACTCTTTTATCGGATTTAAACCTAATTCTAATTGAAATTGAAATTTAGATTTTGGTGGATTATCGGATTCGTGGTCTCCCTTTGTTTGTGCGGTTCAATGATTCGCGATTCTTGGATTTATTGGAATGAAAATCCATGGCATTTGAACTACAAAGTAAAAACATGCATTTCAACTGTTCCATTTCCGACCGTACTAGTTCTACCTATTACGCTTAAAATGCTGAAAGACAAATATATTTTCGAAATATTTCCTACACGTCGAATTTCCTGGAAATATATCTCATTCTGGGTAAGAAATTCTTTTGAAATTGCTTATATTTTTGTCCAATTTACAATTTAATGTTTATATAGAAAATCAGAAGCTGCTGCATTGGCTCATATTTGTCAATACATGGTCGGAGTAATAGAATTCAAAGATAATTTTACAAATGAATCTATTTACGAAATGATGAGTGGTTTTGCTCCAATTCTGGATGAAACAATGCATTCATGCAAATGGCAACAAAAAGACATCAATTGCCATGAACATTTTTCTCCCTTATTAACTGAACTGGGTCTGAGTTATGCTTTCAATTTACTGAATTCGCGTGACATGTACACGAATGAGTAAGTTAAATGAATTTTCATTGCATGCAATGCTGAAATTATAGAAAAAT